>JACXGJ010001172.1:0-60000 GCA_016801105.1 Esox niger
GGAAAAAAAGAAAAGACCAACAGACCCTTTCTCTATCCTTTCCAAAAAGATGGAAAAGAAGGTTTTGAGTGAGGAACGGAAGGGTTAAAATTAAGAGACTACTGCAAATTGAGTGTTCTATTCTTCACTCAAAACTTTCCTTAAACATTTTTGGGGAAAAGAAAGTAAAAGGTGCAGTGGTCTCTACGATTTTTCCAGAGCTGTATATACTGCATATATTCTATGTTTTCACCCTTTTCACAATTTCAGCGCATTTGAGTCAATGTGATTTTTGGTTACTACATGATCCCATATTTCTTATTTCATTGTTTTGGTGTCTGTACAATAATTGTACAATCTCTAAAATATATAAAAAATAATACCCTTGAATGAGTAGGTGTGTCCAGCCTTTTAACTGGTACTGTATGTTACTGAAATTGATCATTTTGAGACTACAAAGCAGATCGATTTTTTCACTATATATGCCCTCCCTGTTGCTTGACTGTCACGCTGTCTTTTGCTCTCCTCCCTGTCAGCTGCAACGACAGGATCAGATGTGGTGCTGAAGATGCTTTTAACATGCTTTTAATGCTCCCAAAGTTGTTCTACTCCCTTCAGTAAATGTCAGTACTGAAAATTTCTGACAACTATTTGACTATAAGGGCAATAATTAAGATGTTTAAATCAGTGAGAACAAGTAATGAACCTTACTGGAAAAGGCTAACGTATTTTGCCACTACGCAGCCATGAAAATAGCTCAAAAGGTAAAAAAAGAAAAAAGACAATAAGATGTTAGAGGGAACTTGAAGTCACCAAGTCCCACACCAAAAATGTATATATATAAATATGTATCAATATGTATTTTTAACCGCAAACAGCATAGTTGGATTTGGCATAAAAAGCTGGATGGTCATGCTGAAAACAACTTAATCCGCACTGTGAATATAATTGGTAGAAATGTGAGGTCGTGAAGCTATTTTGCACAGTCCCTGGGACCCTGGTTCTAATATATAGCATCATGGATTTTGTCAAGTACAAGGACATTTTAGAGCGAAATCTGTCTGCCTCTGCCAGGAGGCTAACGCTGGGTCGTAATTCAATATTTCAGCAAGAAAATGATGCAAAGCAGGGGGTTCAAAGCACAGCCTGAAAATGGGGACTTTGAGCTTCCTGGTGAGGCCATGAGCTTACCTGATTTGAGGGAAAACTTTTTGTTGTTGCTGACATATAAGTGATAAATATGTTTGTATCTTCAGGTCTTAATTTCAGCTCAGTGCATAATCAGTATATGGCATCCTTTAACATTAATGCTCTTCTCACTTGAATAGTTTCATGTTGTAACGATTCTATATAAAGTTCATAAAACCATGTGTGTAATGGATTTTTTTTTGTTTTACCATGAGCAATAAACAGACTGCAAGGAATTTTAAAATCCGTGCATGTGTCCCAAATGGCAATCCCCAAATATATACTAAGTGCACTACTGTGACATCTAGATCCAGGCTAACTCAGTATACCACACCTATACCTAACATTGCCCATGGGAAAATCAATGCCATACTGCTTCTTGTTTATACTGGAAATTGCCTAATTTACCAAACTTTTTATTAGGTATTCCATTGACTGGAAGAGTGACCTGGACAGCTACTTTGACATTGATCCAGTGAAGGGAACAATTTCCACAAATGAACTCCTGGACAGAGAGAGTATCACCCAGCACAATATCACTATTGTGGCCACCAAACTTAGTAAGTATGATGACAACAGATCGATTGTGATTCATGCAGGTGTCATGCAGGTTGTAATCTGCGTGACAGAGGTAAGGTGGGTTTACTCAAGTCAATAGTCAATCCCATTTTGTATTAGTCGTTTATGAGCAACCATAAAGCATGATGACTCCCTTAGGGTGTGCTTCATCAGAACATTGTCTCCTCTGGCCCAGCTTGAATATACAATCTTGGATGTAAAGCACACAAACTTCTTCCATTATGTTAAATTGGATTTGTTACATCATATGCACACACAAAATGTTTGTAGATTATTTGTTGTGGTACAACTTTTTCCGAATGGGTCATTTATTATACAGAAAATGTGGATTAGTATTCGGTCATGAGCCACTTTATCGGCTTTTGGCTTGTGATACAGACACTCCACTGAGCATCTAAATGTGGAGTGTCTTTATACTCAATCCGCGCACTCTCTTAACTCACAACACTATATTTAAACTGCCTTCAAATTTTAAGATACTAATGTTCTTGCTTTAATTATCGTATATTATGGATGAACATTGTTCATGTTTTCAGATACATCACAAAAAAGAGGTTGAGTAAAATGTATTTGTGACGGAGAGTCCTGCAGTGTTGATTTAAGAGTTAATTTACTCTCACTGTGAATTTAAGGCTTGCTATCAGGCTAATTGTGTTTTTATGAAGGAAAGTGGAGCAAATTTCATGATAAATAAGCAAATTTATCGTCATCAAGTCATCAAATCGACTAAGAGCCATCAAAGTCATTATCTGGGAGGCAGGCTGGTGCTCAATCAAAATTACTCACGCTATACATTCATTAGGACAGACTGTGAAATAAGGGCCGTTAAAAGTTTAGCCGCTTTTATCGCCTAGGAAACTGGCATTAGTCACTTCCCCTCAAGGTCGCAGCAGGGGAATGTGGTGGCACTAACGGGTGGAGGGTAGGAAGGATGACGACTTGTGCTGGGGAGGTGGATGGATGACTGGAACAATAGGTGCAGGGCAATCATAATTTGACACATGTGATTGGTGCTAATGGGATCATCTTTTTGCACACACATACCATCCCTCCACCCGTCCTTCCTACACCAGATCCCATTTAGACTTGGTATTGAAATTCTGGCTTTCCTCCACATCCACATAGATTCTTACAGAGGCTGGTTTCCTTGTAAGATAAATATATTTTGGTCTTGGGCTTATGGGGAATTCTTATTGGGGTTCACGCTACAACCTGCCCAGACACAGGCCATCCATTTTAGATCACAAGGGTCTCTCTCTGATATCAGAGTTTTGTATCTCAGAACTTCAAATCAGCTGAATGACCTTGGTGCCTGGTTGACAGTTATGGCCCAGTGTGACAACACCGTCTGTCCGTGTGCCCTGCTGGGGTACTTTATTCTACATTTTGTGGATTCAACTGATATTACCAACCAACCATGAAGGAGGTTAGCCTGGCTGATGTGACCTACGTAACTCCATAGCGCTAGGGTCAGCCCTGGCATCAACGCTAAGCAGGTGCTAACACTCACACATTATCCTGTGTACTATCACAGAGTTCATGTACTGGTGCTATGTATATACTGTGTGTGTGGATCAGTTTCTGAATGACATGTCATGCGTGCAGGCACTGGTGCCTTTTCCTTGTTCTTTCACACTAGACACTTTAGTCATGCAGCAATATGAGAACACGGTCTGTCTGTGTATCAAGCCACACAACTTAGAGCACTAGAGGGAGGCATAGCGACAGAGTGTGTGGAGTAGATTGGAAGATGTTTTTCAAACCTTTGGGTCCGTATGTAGTTGAAAGTTTATTCCTTAGATTTCTAGACTCCTTTTCATCAATGGACTTTTGACAATCTGAAATACACATCATTTTTGGGAACTGCTATAATGTAATTGCTCGGAATATAGTCCATTCAAGAGGGGCTATTGGATAATTATTCCAAGACTTTGGACTACTTTGAATTGAACAACTATACTACTGCACCATCTAGTGGGGGAAACATTGTGACACGTGCTGTAGTTATTTATGTAAAGCAATAAGAGCGAATTCTCCAAATATGCTTCATTCATTCAGTTTCACTGGTTCCGTTGCTCAGTGTTCTGGGTGAGAGAGAGAGAAAGAGAGCGAGAGCAGAAGAGAGATGTAATGTCCACAATTGTGATCAGTGCAGAAGACAGCAAATCCCATACTTTACTCAGTGAAGAAGATTGCTTTTTCCATCAAGGTCACACAAAGGTCTCGGACTTAGCCTTGCTCCATCTCCAATTGGGCCAACTACCACCCACTTCTGCTTTCCCTGTAAGCTTCCACTGCAAACATATCCCAAATCCCTAACATTTTCCATCTTCTCCCTCACATTTACCCCTTATCCCCAGCTGTAAATATATTGGGTCAAACCAAATATATTAATAACTGCTCCACTACAGGGCTTTGACAATGACTTGCATTTAAACAGCGGTTTAAGCTGATCTGATAGCAGTGTGACGGAGAATGGTTAGTATAATCTATACATGTGTGTTACATGCAAATCGCTATTAGCTATTACTTATACTTTGTGCGTTGTTAATGGACTGCTGTATTACTTTTTTGTATTCCCGGATCATTATAATTCACAGACACATTTGAGGAATGCATCCCATTCTTTACACTGCAATGCAAGAAACCACCACATGAGGTCACAGTTGTATAGTCACTGGATACTTCTTACAACATCTTTTGGCTAAATTCACATATGTACCCACAGAAAATAAACAATGTAGTTATTTTTAAAGGTTATTAGACTTTAATGCTGATTGTTGTTTATTCTGGGATTTTGACTTTTCAGATAGCCCCGTTTTGACCAGTAGAGTGGCTGTCACCGTTCATGTACTGGATGTCAATGAGTTTCCCCCGGAACTGGCTGTCCTTTCAGAAAGCTTTGTCTGTGAAAATACCAAAGTAGGCCAGGTAAGTGAACATGTTTGTGTGTGTGTGTCTGTGTGTGTGTCATGTTGAAGGATACACCGAGTCTCTCATTAAAAGTGCTCAGTGGGTGTGCTCTCACAATTATAATAAGTATTCATCCAAAGGCTAAATTGGTCCGTAGGGATTTTTTAAAAGTACACCCATGAATAAAACACTAATATTGAAGGGAAAGGGATAACCTACTAAGTGGATATATGAGGGCCCAGGCACAAACTGTTTGTCCCAAATTACATCCTAATCTAAATGTAGGGCACAACTTTAGGCCAAAGCTCCTAGGCTGTCATTTGGTAAAATACTATTTTGATTACATGAGCAACCAAGGATACATTTCAGATTCTATAAAAAATACACAGTGAGAATATGAAGTCTCTGACTATGCACATTGTAAACTACCTGTGCCTACAAATTAGCCCATTAGCAAACATATCCATGTAGTCAGTGTGCCAGCCAGGAACTCCTTTGCAGTGTATCAAAAACTGAAGCAAAAAACGACTTCCCATAATACACTGAACATGTGTTGCTTATCCCTGTTAATGTTCTCCTAAGCTAACAAAAACGAATGTCAAAATGTTGACTTGTTATCAACTATGAAATCTCATAACCATTAAAACCAAATTGATTTAAATGCAATGTGAATAAGTGGTTAGGCTTAACGGACTGAAGACCTCCATTCCCAATTGTAGCCCCACGTCAGCGGTGGAGAATCTTCAGTCAAGGAAAAGCTGAAGCAATGCTTAACAATCTCCCATTGAACGCATTGGCCTGGTCACTGACGTCAAGAAGATACATATTACCCCCATTGTCCGTTGACATGTAAAAACATCACCAGAATATATTTATTTAGAAGCTGTTTTTTTCAGGCATGTCCCTGTTCAGGTTTGGCACAATAGAAAATGAGCGTTTTGATTGTTGCATAGATTTAGACAAGACAAGCATTCTTAATATAGTTTCTATTGTCTCTATGCTTTACATAAAAATAACTTTATATGTATTCATGGGAGTGGTCACGGGGATTGAGTTGCTTCCATCTTAGGGTATTGAAAAAATCCGACATATGCAAATAAATATTTTTATCTGCTTTTTTAGTCATGGACTTAACAATAAACTATTGTCCCAACATCTTGAGTTTATTAGGGTGGTCTAGTAGTGTAGTGGCCAAGACTGGGCCTGAAAATGAAAGATCACTGGTTGAAATCTCTAAGCCAAGAAGTTTGAAAATACTGTCCTTGAGCAAGACAGTTGAACCAAATTGCTCCCAGTTCATGGCTGTGCATGATTATCAGTTCTGGGTACACTTCAAATGGTAAAATGGGTGAAAAATGTGTCTAGACATAGCCACATTATGGGAGAGTACATGAATTGCAAATACTGCTTTCTGTTTCTCCCTTAGGAATATGGAAGTTCCACAAAGGGTAAATAAACCTGTTAAAAAAGACCAAATGACAATTCCAAATTAATTATTTGGAAACCTTTAACTTAATTATGGAAATGTTTTAATTGCTCGTCATTATAAACATCATTAGTAAAATACATTATTCCCACATTATCCAGTGCACCTCTTTTCATAACAAAACAAGATTTTTTAAGATTATTTATGGTGCAATCATTTAATTTTGTCATTGAAATTAATAATGCTGTTAATATTTTTGCTGCTGGTAATTCATTTTTCTTTTTTGGCCTCAGAACCATACATAGTGAGTGCTTGACTTAAGCTGGAGCTGTTTAGACCATAATAACGCCACGTTTTCTGCAACAGCCTATCCGTTACTTCGTTGGAATTTGATTTGTGCTGGAGCTATCCAGAGCATGTCAAATATACTTTTTTTCAATATAGCAATGGGAGGTCCCACAGTTGGTTCCTAACAAATCTCAAATAAGGTTCTTCAAAAGCACCAATCGGGGGTAGAATATAAGAACGCTTCCAACGCATTGAATATCCTATAGGGCAGAGGACAGTGCATTATTAAGAAATTGTTAGAATATGGTACAATGGTGAATCAGTTTAGAACAGGTTTTCTGCAAAAACTGTGTATCTGGGCAAAAAGGGCGCTAGTCAGGAAAGCCAACAAAACATTTATAATATTATTTCCCAGCTGAACTGCGAGACATTGGGAATACTACAACAATTGCGTGCGTGCTTCACATGGGTGGCCTTTATCGGAAATAAACAAAAAGAAGATTACTGATTGATATTGAGCATGAAAAGTTATTGAATTAAGCTTGACACAATGTATGAGAGTACTAACTATCTCTGTACAAAGGACACTAGGTAGGAAATGTGATGCTCCATTACTGATAGGTGTCAAACACCCTGTCCATACCACCTGCTAGGAACTGTGTATGTGACTGTCATAGGACTCTCTGAATAGACCCTCGGGTCATAGGTTGGAGTACGCCATATTTTGTAGAATAAACTATTTCTGTGTAATGGTTGGCTATGACCAATGACCACCTCCTGGCATAAAAGACTGTGTTAACGTTGTAATCATTGGAGAGAAAATGAAACATTTTGGACACATGCTGAATAAAGGCTCTCCCCTGACTTGTTTGTATAAAGACTCTGTTCATCAAAAGTGGACAGAAGCTAACACAGTTGAGATGAAATCTCATGTAAACTTTGCCAGACAGGTGGGAGACTCTAGGACCAAGTGGAAGAAGATTTTATGATTTAAAGAGCAACATTTAATGACCAAAATAGTTTTTTGATCTCAACATTCAGAAGCAAATCTAACACCATCATCCTGAGAAAAACATCCCTACTGTGGAGCATGGTGGTGGTGGCATCTTTGAGTCAGGGCCTGGAAAACCTGTGAAGATAGAATGCAAAACGGATGCAGAAAAGTACATTAAAATCCTGGAAGAAACCCACAAAAGACCTAAGACAGTTTCAAAATGTAAATTCTTCAAAGTAGCTCTTTGCATTCAATCAACCAGCTTCATGAGGTAGTCACCTGTAATGCATTTCAATGAACAGGTGTGCCTTGTTAAAAGTTAATTTGTGGAATTTATTGCCCTTTTAATGTGTTAGGGTGGGTATAGATAAGATGTCAAGATAAGGTTGGTATACAGAAGACCATCATTATATCTGAATGCTAATAGTCGATATTATGGCACAAACCCAACAAGAACTGCCCAAATAAGCAGTGAAATTACCATCTATTATATCTTTACGACATGAAGGTCACTTGATGACTTGATGGTCATTTGAAAGGTCAATTGAAAAAGAAATTTGACCATTACTTGAAGTGCAATCGCAAAAATCTATCAAGAGCTATGGTAAAAAAGTTTTTGTGAGGATCACCACAGGAAAGGAAACCCATAATTACCTCAGCTGCAGAAGATAACTTGGATCAAAAGAAATTGGATGGTGATGGTGAATGAATGATCTCTGCAGTTGAGGTTCCCACCGTGAAGCATAGTGGAGACGGTGGGATGGTGATTTGCTGGTGAAATTGTTTTGTGATTTATTTAGAATTCAAAACACCGGCATGGCTACGACATTCTGCAGTGATATGCGATCACATCTGGATTGCGCTTAGTTGGACTTTTGTCAACTGTTAAGGCAATTTGACCAAGAAGGAGTGTCAAGATCAGTTGATCTTATTGTGATGGTTTGGAATGAGTGATGGAAAAATAGCCACACAAGTGTTCAGCATACAGTATGCTTATTTCTACTTATTTGGCTACTACTTTATTCCACAAATGTATATTATGTGTTTCATAACATCTTTACTATTATTCTTTAATGTGGAAAATAGTAACAATAAAGAAATGCCCTTGAATGTGTCTTAACTTTTGTCTTGACCCAGTACTGTTTGTACTAATATCTTATTTCAAAAGAAAGGGTTCAGGCACAGCAAAAAGTTGGTGGTGTTGCTCCTACTCTTAGCACGTATACATTTAATTCCCTGTAGCACTCACAATACCTTAACCATCTCAAAACTGAAAAAAAACTTTTTCACATGCATAAATGTCTTTGAAAATGCATGAAACTGGTAAGTGTGAAACGGGTCTGAGAGTTATCGTTTAATGTTCAGCCTTTTTTATTTTCCCTCAGGTAATTCAAACCTTTGGTGCAAAGGACCAAGATGTGCCACAAGCTGGTCATACATTCTCCTTCAAACCGTCAGAGAAGGACGTCAACAACAAAAACTTCACTATTCGTGACTTTGGAAGTGCGTTATCTTACTTACCAATTACCGACCATGAGCCAGTGCTACAGTAAGGGAAAAAAGTTAGAAAATAGTTATCTTGTCACGTTTGAGACACTGTGGCAGTGAGGAAGAAAAAGCAGTCCTGAGCATGATGACACTGTCTGTCTCTAGGTGATACAGTGCATCAATAACACCTGCTTCAAGGTCACAACGTTCTACTTTAGACATGCTGTGAATACCTAGACAGTGTTCTTGTAAAATCCTGGCAAGATTCTGCATATTTTTATACATTCTGTACAAGAGCCATCATTATTGCATGCCAACTGAATAAATATGTAAAGGGATAGTTCACATAAACAAAACAATGTTTCATTGGTGTCCCTTCCCTGTAAGCAGTCTATAGGAAAAGTAAAAGAGGAATCAATGCTTTAGTTTGATTTTGACATTGTTTCTGAATGCTAGCATTTTATTTTGTCTGGAACACATCCCATCAATGTCCAGAGATTTAGCATTTTCACACGTCATGTCCGAATCATCCAAGCATTTGAAATATATTGTGAAGGTAAACCATGGCCCTTAGAGGATGCTATGTTGTTCTGTATGCAACAGAAGTATACTATCAGAAGAATATGAAGTCTCTAATGTTGCAAAACACAACCTTTGAAGTCAGGAAAACAGGAAAAAATGTGTGTCAGAGACGTTGCATTAGGAAGATGTGGAAACAAATGTATCTTTCACACTTTAATAGGGGACCTGGATTTAACCTTTACCTAGTTTAAAAATTTGGATACAGAGCCACACAACTTTTAGCTTTGCGCCACAGTGCCCAGAAACACATCATCTAGACAGTGTTAAGAACTGATACTTATGGACAAAGCATTTAATGCACCCTAGGCCATATCCAGCAAACCAGGAGAAAAAGAAAACACACTTATATGCTGGACCCCAAATACTGTAGCACCATTTTCACTTTGGAGTGCACTGCTTTAGGTCCGACCACTAGAAGCGGCCTTCTAGTGGTCGGATCTAACCTTCTGGAGTTAGATCCGACCACTAGTTGAACACAGACACTAGCAACAAAGGTTCCTTAATGAACGTGATTCTAGTGGAAATGGAAATAATGCCGTGAATGATCATGAAGTGCTTGTCTAATTTGTTTTTGTCTCAGATAACACAGCAGGGATAGTGACCCTGCGGAGCAGCTTTCAGCAACGTTCCCAGGAGATATACTTCCTTCCTGTAGTAATCCAGGACAGTGGCTACCCTGTCCAGAGCAGCACAGGCATCCTCACGATCCGTGTGTGTGGATGCGAGACAGATGGATCCCTCCTCACATGCAGCGCAGAGGCCCTTTTCCTACCAGTGGGGCTCAGTACAGGCGCCTTGATAGCCATTCTCCTGTGCATCGTCATTCTCCTGGGTGAGTACTGACTAGTTTTCCCCCAGGTGGTCCTGCTACTCAGTAATGACTGTGCAGTCAATCCAGGACAGAAAACCGTCTGCAAACCAACAGGAAAGCATATGCTTGTGTATTGGCATTCTACTGGGTAAGTCATTTGCATGCTGCTGTGGTAGGTCCTGTAAGTTAGTAATGACTGACATTGATGTGTGTCCTTGACTGGCTAACATTGGGCCTGAGCTCATATACCCAATGACAATAACATCACAAATCACCACTACTCTACAGTCTATGTAACACACACATAATGATCAAATGTATTTTCTGAATGGCTGAATATTCGTTTTCTCATCCACTTGCTTTTAAATTTCTAATTGTTCTGTCCTGTGAAATGTTACAGGATATAAAACATTTCATTACATTGTTTTTCTCGATTGTTTTGAAAATTCAAGCTGGAATATTTACGTAGAGGGTGAAACAGGGTGATTTCTAGTTCCTATGGACTCTACCTCTTCAGTTTGTAGAGCGCTTGGAGAGCTGTGTGTAACAGTCCTTAACACAAACACAGGTTTTTCAGTCCTTGTGAGAGCCGGATATTCTGAAATGAATATTCCCAAGCCCTAAACCTAACCCCAGCCTAATACGGTACCAACCTTGACCTAAATTATCATATTTTTCTGCCTACACTTGACTAAACTCAAACAGGATGTAATGTATACATCGAAAAATAACACCAGTTCGAACAGTATGTCTAGTTGTACATTTTAATCATAACCTAACTCTAAGAATTCAAAAGGCTCATATTCAGAACTAGCCAGGAAACCTTGTCAGGTTTGACTCCCCATATTCTTCTACACTTAAAACTGGATCTCTCACACACTCACACTCCCCAAGGCAGTATTATGCCTTGGCCATTGTGCATTGTCAGGAGACAGAAGGAAGTGAATTCATTTAGTATGAGACCTGCAGTTGGGTGCATCAGTCCCTGTAATGGTAACTTTCATATATATGTACATAGCCTCATTTCCCTGAGTATTCTGCTGGCCAGTTTAGAGAGGTAAGCTGACATAATTAAATATAGCATTAGACTGACCAAAACTGGAGCTAGGGGTGACTGCAGGTTGTGATTGGTTCTCTCTTACTGAATATTTAGTCCTATAAATTCTGCTCTCACTACATTATCATTCATTATTCATGTACATTGGCTAGGCATTTTGCAGTTGACCGCTGGAAGCAGGAAAAAAATAAGTGCCAGATCGAGTGTTTCATTCATGGTGCAAAGTTTTAATTACAAAAGATGAATTCACTGAGTGTCAAGATGTGCCTTGCTAGAATGATATGAGAGGATAGAGCCAGAGCTCTTTCCGGATTGGATTGCCCTTTTAAAACCTCATCCAATACTATCCTTCATTACTCTTTGGTCATCAATTTAAAGGAATGGTTTGCTATTTTTGATCCTGGGGCCTTTGTTCGGATTATTTTGCATTATTCTAGACTTTGTAGACATACTTTTTGGGAATTAATACAGTTTTGAGATTTCTAAAAGAAAGCCTCTCCCAAATAGTTTGAGCTCAATTCTGAGGCACACAAAAATATTCATTGAAATGAAGAATAATGTCAATTATTATAAAAAATATAAATGATGAAATAATATTGAAATTTCCATCCTATACAGTAAATTATGAAACTAGATTTGAAGAAAATGCAATAACTAATCATTTGGCACAAACATATCAGCACTCAAATGTACTTAATTGTGCTTGAGTGTGCGTAGATTCTGTTCTTACCTACGAACAAATCCCAAATAAAAAAACACCGGTGAATGTCAGAATCTTCTTGGAAACAGGAATTTCTTATGAACGCTGAGTGAATGAGGCCCATTGACCATGCTTGAGAAACATACCTCGTCCACCAGGTGGAGCTGGTGGTTTGAGTTAAATCAAAGATATGAAAGTGTTGAATTCCAGCGGTATTGAAAATGTAAACAAATGGATGTAAACAAAATGTAAACAGACTAGCAGCCAGTACATGAAAGCAGTCCGCAACCACTCACTGTGGGGTACGCATCTGCTGCCGTTGAGCACTCTTCATGTGGTATTTACCAATGGTCCCTAACATGAGGGGCGGACTAATCCTTACCCTGCCCCTTTATGAGGATGAGCCTAGCAATCCCTTGACCCATAGTGTTGACGTTGCTGTTGCCACTGTGCCCGTTGTACTGGAGTGGTAAATAGTGGAGCTTTACGTGTACTTTATTTTATGTGGACATGTTCCCCCTAGGGAACTCTAACGTAAGGTGCTTGAGAGGTAGTTTTGATATCCTTGGGACAAAGTATGGAGTGGGGAGGATTAACCTGAGTGGTTATCTGACTCATGTATTCAATATTAGTTTTTGGCAGTGTCAATAAAAAATGCAATCTTCACTGACATGTGGACAATCCCATTGCCCTCAGCAGGTTGGTCTGCTAGGAGGTGCCAGGGACTGCTTACAGAGCCACCTGCACTGCTAGCACTATTGAAGAGGCAGCCAAAGCAGTTTAAGCTGTCACATCCTTTCCTGTTGAAGATAAAATACTTTGTAATAAGATGCATCTCACCACACGACTCTGCATCTTATCACACTGCTTGCACAAACGGGATGTTACAACAGGATGTTACAATGAGACAAGCACCTCCCTGGCACCGCAAAGCAGAATTTGAACCCGTGGTCGTAATATCGCAGTTGTACAACAAAGCAGTGATTTCGACCGCTGGGCCACTTGGGAGCCCAGGCCTAGGAAGCTTTTATACACATTCATTTTAGAACGTTATCAGTCCCAGCCCCCTCCGTCATAATTTCCCATGCTTCCCTTCAAGTTTTGCCTCACATGGAAATGTTTATACTAGATTGTTTTTATGCCTGACATAAATAGTTCAATTCATGATGTTACTGACAAATGTCAATACAAAACGATGTCCACAAAAAAATCCCTGATAAAAAAGTACTGAAATTATTTACAAACATTCAATGACAACTTTATATACATTGAGTTTTTTGGCAGCAACTATGTAAGATAGATACCATCCAGCTACTTGCGTGGCTTGTTAGCATAATTTAAACAAACAGATAATATTTTTTAGAGTAACAGATTTTCTGTAGTTTTTACCTCAAATCATTTGGATTATACCTCAGGGCCCTTTGGGATTCAAAATGTTTCAGAGAAGATGCTCAAGCTCAGTTCCACTCTGACAAATGTTTGGGTGCTATGGATATGGCATACAAATCTAATAATGTATTCTACAAGAAGTCTGTAGAACTAACACACAATATGTAACAGGGTATAAAATAGATGTGCCAGTGCATAAAAGTGGTTTAGTAATGACAGTTATACTAGAAATAATATCAACAGGCTTTATTTTAGCGCACTATTCTAGACCGGATGACACCGTTATACGTTTCAATGTCTTTTCCTGCGTGAACAGCCCGCGGTTTGTGTTCTGTGAGAATGAAGTCAGTTGCTTAGCCACAGAGCGGGAGGGAAGTGTTGAGCCGGATGGGAGGAAAGGGGACAGTGAGAATCAAAGGAAGTGGAGAGCAGGCCAGTCTGGAGGCAGAGGATGGGGAGCTTTAGCAGAAGGGAGAGAGGATCAGAAAGGATAGGGGAGCAGTGTGAGATTGCAGCAGTCCATGACCATCTAAGAAGGGGCTGAGTGGCTCGGGTTTTAGAACAGACGCTGACAAAAGTAGTGATCAGAAACATGAAGGGTGAAGGTTGCATTGAGATTAGGTCGGCAAGCAGCCTCTAATGTAGATTATGTCAAACATACTACCTGCTTGGTGAGTGGCAGGTGACGGGGGGAAAAGTTGTGTAAAGAACAGTGAGTGAGCCAAGTCAGATAGCTGCAGGACAATCATTGTGCTCTGCGTTAATGATTAGTGTGGAATGACCAACGAAACGTTTTAGTTGTGAAAATCAAGCAGAATGAAATTAGACGGGACCTGCCTAAATTTCTATCTAAAAACTGACGACAGGGACGGATGAAAACAAACCAGGTATACATCAAGGCCAACAATTGAGGCAATATAGGCTGAAATGAACACTTCTTGAGTACTGATCTGCAGTTCCAGATACAGCTGTAGGCTGGTAAATTCATGTGTTTTGTGCCCTAGGTAAATAAAGAAAATGAAGCATTGGGGGGCAAAGACAACTAGCTAGCTAGCAAATTCATTTGTCTCAAAACCAGCCTAATTAACTGCACGTGAACACTTGAAGTTTACACAATTGACATTGATTATCTTAAAAGAGGAGTGTGATCTTGCGATTGCCCATTGCTTGTGTATTTCATATCTTAACAATCTGAATAATACCTGTCATATATGTCATTGTTCAGTCTGGATCCATTCAGGGGTTTGTTCAGTGTGGATCCATCTTTCTTATTTGCGTTTTGGCCTCAGCTGTACGTTCATGCTAAGGCTCAGAAGAGGTCACAATCCCTTTAAAATTGCTTTTAATGATGACAAAGCAAATAGAAACTAAAGAATGCAGTCAGCAAGATGCACAGTCAAATGAATAGAATACTAGGTTACAGTTTATATTGAGAGTCTAGATTTCCATTGGTAAATGTTGATAAGCAACCACTTGCTAAGGTTAGTGTTAGGTTTAGAATTAAGATAAGGGATAAGCTTTGTAGATTTTTTTGAGGGACCCAAAAGTATGTGCATAGACATACTAAAGATTATCTTGTAACTCTAAGTAACATTTTAACCATCTACTAACCCTAAAATCTTAATCTTAACCTTAACCCAAAACTGTTTCTAAACCTAACCCTAACCCTAGCAAGCAATTGCTAATTAACAGACAGCAATACAAATTATCTCTAGATAGAAATTGAGACTCTGAAAATAAAGTGCAACAATGAAATGTAGTTTGAATCTAAGATTTCCATTGTATGTTACTTTCTGTAATTTTTACGTTTTTGTATCTAAGTAATTACTGGTGTAAATACTGACTGATGATTCATCGTGCAATGTATTAAGTTTGTCGTAGAGTTAATGATTAACCACAGACATATCATAATTTTTTTCTGAGATCCTCATACAATTTTGGGATTCTGTTGTTTTGAGGATCTTTAAAAAAATTCAATAGATACATCATCTTAATCATTGCATTTATAGAATGCATCATTTCTGATTCCTCCTTTTCCCTATTGTTTCTCTTTAGCCCATAATAAACACTGGTTTCTGAAGAGCAAAGAGGACATTTTGTCACCTACAGTAAAGGCTGTACCAAGAAATACCATGACTCATTTCATAATGGCCATAGCAGGGAAATGTATAAAACAAAAAATATCTCAAGTCAAAAACGAAATCAGCTCATATGTATCTTATTAAATATCATTATGCAAGTAGCATTCTACTATGTATTTATTTGTTATAAACCCCTAATATTACTATCTTTGATCTCTCCAGAAATGTATTGGCAATATCAACACCACAATAAAAGCTACCAGTACTGTTACAGGTGATTCCTCATAAATAATAAGGTTAGTCATGTGTTACATTCTTTTCTCTCCAGTGATTGTGGTCCTCTACATGGGACTGAGACGACAGAAGAAGAAGGAGACACTGATGACTTCTAAGGAGGACATCCGTGACAACGTCATACACTACGACGATGAGGGCGGGGGCGAAGAGGACACCCATGCTTTTGATATGGGCACCCTCCGCAACCCAAAAGTAATCAAGGATAACCTAGTAAAGGAGAATATCCTGATAGAGAACCGGGACCTTTTCCGACGGGACGTTAAACCCGAGCCCAAAACAGGCAAAAACCAACCACCTGTTTCCCAAGACAGTGCAGATATCCGTGAGTTCATCAACCAGCGACTGAAAGAAAATGATGTGGACAATTCAGCCCCACCCTACGACTCTCTGGCGACATATGCCTATGAGGGTGAGGGCTCTGTGGCTGAGTCACTCAGCTCCATTGAGTCTCTGGTTGTAGATGCTGATGAGGACTATGATTACCTCCACCAATGGGGTCCTCGATTTAAGACTCTGGCAGGAATATTTGGGGAGCAGTCAACCACTCAGTCAGACTCAAAGACAAAAACACCTGAAAAAGAACAATGATTATCTTATAAATAAACTCCAAAAGAGGAGGCAAAATGGCATATTTTTCTTTTGTTTTTATATTTCATGGTTAAAACTATTTTGCAAACCCATTTTTTTCTTTGTTTTTAAAGGGAAAACAATTCTTAGTTTTTATTCCTAGCCTCAGTTATAAGATAGGAAATAAAAAATACATCATTTTGATTGCATTATTTTGAAATTTTATATATTTAATTAAAATTTCACAATGCAAGCATTTTCTTTTTTGGCATCCTTGAAAGTGCCTAAATATTATTTACGTATACTTAAAACTGCACATTCTGTTCTCTGTTATTTCTTCTCTCAGAGGCCCTAGAATTTAACTGGAAATACAAACATTGCTGACTGACAGACGTGTTGTTTGGAGACTACTCTCCGTAGGACCAGTTTTTTTTCCAAATATTTAGAGTTTGGTATTTATTATTATTTATTTATTGGCTGGGTGTTTTTTTATTTTCCACAATTTTTTATGTATTTATCTATTTATATCTTAACTGTTATACATCTTTTTTTATGACACTTGAAAATGTTGTCGTTATGCCATGACCCACACAAAATGAACGTTTTAGTCAGGTGGGTCAGTTGTGTGTATATACTCAAATGTAAGCCTAACTGATATAATGCAGTTCAGTCAATGTGATAAACACTGTTTTCTTAAATAAACGCCACTGACAGGAATCACAAAAACAATGTTTGGAATTTTGGAAATGCATGTTCTTTATAAGTACACCATATTAATGTGAAATATGGAGTATCATAATACTGAATTTAGTTTTACTGCTACTTTACCAGATAAGTATGCTAAGAACATATTCTTATTTACAGCAACAACCTGGGAGCAATTATTTGAGTTAACTGCCCTGATAAATAACATTATTTTTTTTTAACCTTAAAGCCTCAGGGATTAGGACTGGCAACCTCTTGATTATGTTTAATTTACTGGTACAATGATACTGAGTGCTAGTATACAATGCTGCCCTAAAATGAATGGATTGAGAACAACTGAGAAATGTCTCCAATACCCACTGTCGGTTTGCTCGTTCTTGAAGAATGGATAAAAATTGCAGAAGTTACCATTATCAGACATTTAAAAGCCAACATGACTTAAAGATGCTTAAGTAACAGCTTTTAACTGTATAATTGAATAATGCACTTAATTCAATGCTTACATTCTACACAAATAAATGGATTAATATCCTGTTTAGCTTAAGAAGGGCTGTTTCTTACAAAGCTCTACAGTTTTCATCACCAAACATTATCCATTAAAAATGTGTACACGCTAGATACTATAGCGGAATCTTTTGATAGGTAAGTATTTTATTGTTCTATTATGAATTATGCTGCAAATTTGAAAATATATATATTTTTTGTACACATTTTTACTGCCTTCTTCAATTGTGTCATATACAATTTCTTCTATGTTCCTGTCGTTTTGGAAAAACTCTCAATAAATTCAGGAGAGTTGAAGATCATGGTAAGGTTCCCCGATATGCATCCATGCCAAACCATTCAGCTTTTTGTATCTGGCAGGTAATTAACAAGTTTTGGTTGCAATTCTGCTTTGGTGGCAATATTTAAAATGGGGTATGGTTGGGATTAGTGAAAAAAGAACAGACCGCATGATAGCTTACAGCCTGCCTTTTGCATTGAAACAGCTTCACATCCACAGACAAAGAGTCTATGCAGTCACTATTTACAGAACCGCAGTCAGCCCTTTTGACTATATCATTTTTGAATAGTGTCGTTCCGTAATGTATTCTTTGATCTCTGTGGATGTTGTGATTGACCAGTGTTTCCCTAGTTGTAGAGTGGATTTTCAGAAAATCACTACACTGCCATATCAGCAGTGAGTCACCCTGTTACCAACATTGGGCAGAGGCAGACAGACCAAACACAGACATCAGCACTAGGGGTGGTTATTTCTCCTGCATATAAACATGAGAGCTAGCTAGCAGACAGATTCTGAATAGCTTGGGGATTTTAAACATACCACACTCAAACACTAAAAAAACTGAAGCAAATACCGTCAATGATGTTCTGGCATTGAGTCAAGTCAATTCTGCCAAGCCTTGGTAGTTATAGAGAAAAGTAGTGATTTAACTAGGGTTGTCATTGTGTTTAAATCATACAATGGTTTGAATCCCCTACAAATGGCTCTGTAGAAGATGACAACCTTTTTCTACACAGACTTGTGCAAAGCCACCAGGGGGCCTCAGACCCAAAATAAATATTTTTCGTCAAACTCGCTTAGTGCACCCAAAAGACTAGAGGCGACTGTATGATATATGACACATAATAATGTCGGCAAAGAATAGAGTCCTGCATGGGTTTGTATTCATGAACCGCACTGGCCATATTAATTCTGAGATCCGTCCCATATCAGGACAGAATTTCTACTTTCACTGACCCAGAAAATATAATTGTTCAGGGAGCTTACTTGTTACCTGCCAATAACATACATGGTATGTACAGTATATGTAGCTTAGATTTTTATTACTGTAGAGTAGGCTATTCCCAAAATGAACATTTGGTGTCTTACCATAATTGTGTAATCTTTAACATCTTTATCCACTCCCAACTCACTCTGTCTCCCCTTTAAAATGCCTATTGCTTCGTTTTCTCTTTTAAACATGAAACATAAAAAATCTAAAACTGATTTAACACTGTGGATTTTCATTGTTCAAATAAATAATACATAAATACCTACTGTACATTGAAATGTACCTTGGAAATGAAGCTACAGAGTGCAACAGAAATGACAGGCAAAGTAAAACTTTTCCAAGTTATATACGATTGGTTGGAGTTTTAAAATCATCCATGGGTTAAAGTACTTTGGAGAAATGTTGAATTACTCCCAGTAAAAAAGTATTTCATGCATAAAAATGCAGCGGATGACCAAAAGGCTTTTTGCATCAAATGTGTAGTACTTTAGATCACTTCAAAGAGGTTCAGAAAGAAATCCAGTGAAGTGATTGCTCAGCACCTGGAGTCGAAGTACACACTTCAACTGCCCAAAAAAACTTAAAAGGAATCTCCATCTAAATTGCTTAAAATTTTCATTCTAAAGCAGGCAACACAAAATGTCATATGTTTTGTAATTTTCATTGTATTCATATTTCTTTGTTTACTTTAATGCATAGTGTCTTTTCTTGTGTAGCCTATGACTTTTGTAAAATACTATACTAGTAATACGGTCTAAAAATATTCACGCCCATTCACAATCTCAAATATTTTCCCATTTTATCTAAAAATCCCCTCAGTGTCATTGATGGTTTACAAACTGCAGTTCATTAGATTTCAAGCTACATTTGACATAATTCAGAAAATAAAAATAAATGGCATGGACAAGGAAATTCGCTTTTAAGATGTAATGATGGTATGACATACTTTGGCAAAGATAACTGCAGTTAAACAGGTCTTGTAACCATCAGTAGTCTTCCTGTACTTTTTATGTTGCTTTTGCTGGAAAATGCTCCTGTTCTGCAATTTTTGCAGGAAGCCTTTGCTCAACTTCTGATATCAAATTTTGCTATCATTTTTCTATGGGGGGTAAAATTTGAAATCATTGCTGACCACCCCAGAACAACTTCTCTGAATTTCATTCAGATCTTCTTGTGTCTCAGCAGTGGGGTCTTCCTAGGCAGCCTAACATTTGACCCTTCTTGTATGCGGCAGATGCCGTGGGCTAAAATTCCCAGGAGATAGACTTGTAGCCTAAAACTTGAACATGATTGAGGATTATTTAGTTTCGGTCATCCTCGGACATTACGTCGTTCTTCAGCATCTTCACAGTAGTACATGAAGCAGTGTTCTTTTGTCACTTTCTCAAACCCTATGTTACAACCCTTGTGTTTAAATTCATAAGATGTACTGTCGATACCTCAAAATTACCACAGGTGCATTATCCTGCTGGAAGTAGCCATCAGAGGATGAGTACATGGTGGCCATAAAGGGAGGGACATGGTCAGAGACAATGCTCAGGTAGGCCGTGGCATTTAAACGATGCCCAATTGGCTCTAAGGGGCCTAAAGTGTGCCAAGAAAACATCCCCCACACCATTACACCACCACCACCAGGCTGCACAATGGTAACAAGGCATGATGGATCTATGTTCTCATTCTGTTTACGCCAAATTCTGACTCTACCATCTGAATGTATCAACAGAAATTGAGACTCATCAGACCAGGCAACATTTTTCCAGTCTTCAACTGTCCAATTTTGGTAAGCTCTTGCAAATTGCAGCCTCTTTTTCCTATTTGTAGTGGAGATGTGTGGTACCCGGTGGGGTCTTCTGCTGTTGTAGCCCATCCGCCTCAAGGTTGCGCGTGTTGTGGCTTCAAGAATGCTTTGCTGCATACCTCGGTTGTAACAAGTGGTTATTTCAGTCAAAGTTGCTCTTCTATCAGCCTGAATCAGTCAGCCCATTCTCCTCTGACCTCTAGCATCGACAAGGCATTTTCGCCCACAGGACTGCCGCATACTGGATGTTTTTCCCTTTTCACACCATTCTTTGTAAACCCTAGAAATGGTTGTGCGTGAAAATCACAGTAACTGAGCAGATTGTGAAATACTTAGACCGGCCCGTCTGGCTTCAACAACCATGCCACGAATTGATTAAATCACCTTTTTTTCCCATTCTGACGTTCAGTTTGGAGTTTAGGAGATTGTCTGGACCAGGACCACACCCCTAAATGCATTGAATCAACTGCCATGTGATTGGTTGATTAGATAATTGCATTAATGAGAAATTGAACATGTGTTCATAATAATCCTTTTGGTGAGTGTACAGTGATATTGACTGATTCAACAGGTGACTGATCTGACATTATCTTGGCTTATTTCCTTGTTTGTAATTTGTTCCTGTCATTGGCATCTACACCTGCAAGTCATTTAAACACTAATGCTACTTACTCTCTAAAAATCTTTATTTCTATAGGTGTGGTGAAAGAAATATATCATGAGTGAATGAACAGTGTCATGGAAATCACTAAATGAGGAAGGCAGAAAGACCGTAGATATTTTTCACAAGTAAAACTCTCTTCAAGATTTGTAAACCTGGAGCAGTTTATTGAGAAACAAAAGTAATCCACAACCTTCCATTTCCCACTGATGCTGATAATGTATTGTTTGTTTTATTTAGAATATTTTATTTGCTCATGGGCCTCAGCTAGCTTGTTAGCTCAGCCTGGTGACAAGCTGAATTAATAACGCACTCTTCTTTCACAGGTAGGTAGATTGTGACATTTAGGCTTTTTACAGGCCCATTTTTTTTGTTGTTATTAAACAAAAATGTATAATGGTAATTTATTCTGATAGTATATAAATTAGACATGTTTAGATTATGGAATATTTTTTTATTATTGAATTTTAAAATCATTATATGATCCATTTAAAAAAAAAAGAAAACATTTTATATAAGTGGAGTGCGACATTTATGCTTATGCAGGCCTATTATGTATGTTGTTATAAATCTAAAATGGATGACGGTAATTTATTCTACAAGTGTATAAATTATACTTGCCATTAATTAAAATGTATTATAAACTGATGTATTATAAACTTTTTAAAGAAGTCTTACTTGTTTGAACCACACAAAAATTATGTAGAAAACAAGCAGTCCTTTCTATGTGATTCATCCAATATGGATGAAAGTGTTATTCAGTTATTTACCTTTATTTATATAAAGTAATCAAATGAGGCCAATGTCTCTTTTACTGCTAAGCCCTGTATTACTACAAAATAAACACATGCTAAATAGAAATATAACAGATATTCAAGAAGAACAATCACAGTCTCTCACTCAGAATGACAATTCAGGAATGTATGGCAAAACATTCCAAATAAGTTTTACCCAGTTCTAAATAGGCCCGCAATATCTCCAGCACTATCCGGTCCTCAAAGTGTGTTTGGTAACTGCTGTTTGGTAACGTCCGAGTACATTTCTCTGTTTGACAGCCAGGAAGTTTGTAGGTTTATTAAAATAAACATTTAGGGTGTTGAAATAATCCAACGTTTTGTGAAGTTTTGTGACTCAGAAAAGAGTAGTTTATTTGGTACCAACCTATCGCCTGTGATTTATGTAACAGTCGAAAATCAGACTGCAGATAAGCAGCAGTATGTAAAGGAATATGAAATGCACAATTTCTTGAAGAGTTACATAATTCTTTAATATATACATTAAACAACATAGAACCCAAAGTTTAACCCTGTCAAACTTCTTTGTTGACCATAGGTATAGGAGATTTATCAGCTAGAACAGCCTGTGTTCTGTCACTAAGGTCATTTTAAAACCAGAGGCAAGTGTCCTTGGCCAGCTTCAATGAAGACAGCTTTTTCAATGAGATTGAGTGATCTGCTGTATCAAACGCCTTTGACAGGTCAATAAACAGAGTAGCACAGCTTAATTTCTCATCTAAGGCTTTGACAATATAATTTACAACCAGAGTAGTTGCTTGGATAGTACTGTGGCCAGGCCTAAAACCAGACTGAAATGTGGTTTTAGGCCAAAATGCAACTTTCTGATAAAAATGAAAGAGTATATTTGCCAATGCATCTAGGATTTTAGCAAGGGTTAACAATATTGAGATAGGGCGATAGTTATCAATTATACTAGTGTCTGCACCCTTATTTAGTGTGCAGTATTCCAGATTTTAGGGGTAATCCCCATAGCATGTCATAGATTTGTGTTATACAGCTTCCGGAAGAAATTAAGAGACCACTGCACTTTTTTTCTTTTCCAAAATGTTGAATCTGTGATAATACCAGGAATGAAAAATAACAGAAATAGATAATGGTTTTGATTATGTGATTTTGGCAGTCAAAAGTTGGAGAAAATTGGTGGGAATTGAAAGCATCCCAAACATATTCATTGGGTGACATGACTGGTGAGTGTGGAGCACAAGGAAAAACTCTCAGTATTAAATTTGTTGGCAACAGCTCTGGTGGACAATCCTTTACATTTAGTGGCCTTTTACACTAGAGGTGAAATGATCATGCTGTTTCATCAGATTTGAGGTGAATCATCTTGGCAGAGGAGAAATGCTAATCAATTCTTAGAATACTACAATCACTGTGCCTTATTCCAAAAAGTACTTTTATAAACACAATGCAAACCTACTAAGGTTTAACATTTAGACATTCGTTTTCCCAAGCATGTATTATTTCTGCATGTCACATTAATTCTTAGAGAACCTAGCAAAGATTTGTTTTGGTTCCTGGATTTAACACGATTACCAATGTCAGGTCTGTATGGCAGGCTAATTCCAGAAAAGGTCAGTTATTTAGGAAATTATCCTGGTAATCTGAGTAGTTACACCTTTAACTGGCTTCTTGAATTGTCCCCTCAGGTCCCTAGCTCCTGTTGTAACTAATGAGCATAATACGTGTTCAGGACATTTTTTCCTTTTTTTTTCTCAACCCCCTCAGACAATAAATTGTCCAGGCAGCTTAGCTGTTGGGCTTTCTGAATAATGGGTTGTCTGAATTCACCTTAAACTCCCCTTCCAGAGCTGTTTGAAAATGCAAACATTATACTCACCCAAGGCTGCAGACTATCTTTGATTATGATTGACCTCTTACTGGACAAACAGAAGACAAAGGTAATATGCATGGGGAGCGTTGGCTTGTAAGGTGTGACACTTTCGGCATGTGCTTGCGCTTTATCCTATTTTGTGTATGGTTAATGTAAAAGTTAATATTCTAATTCATCCCAAGAGACCCTCTGCAAAGTGGGTTCAAGGCAAGGTCAACAATAATCAACAGCAGCCCAGTAACAATTAGAAGTTAGAATTGAAGTTTCTTGTCACCTCGTTGGCTTCAAGGGTCACTTCGTTGGCTTAGGCATGTGAACCATCCACCTTTCGTCAACTGGCCTAACCCTACCTGCTTTTGGACCGATGCTTTGGGACAGTACTAGTAATAGGGTTTTTTAACAACATTGACTTAAACCACCGGCATATCTCCAACTGCCCTGTTCTGTCCAATATTATTGAACGAGTTGTCATGGCTCTACTGAAATCCCACCTTGACTCCAATAACCTCTACAAACCTTTTCAATCCAGATTTCGCTCCAAACACAGCACAGAATCTGCACTGCTGAAAACCACCACTGCCATTCTTCTCTCTGCTGACTCTGGCTTCCTCGCTATCCTCATCCTCGTCCTCCTCCTCTATACCCTTCCTCTTGGACAGAAGTCTGAAAGTATCAACGGGCCTAACACCCTCACATGCCTCCCCGGACCATCTCACTCAACATTGATGTTTCCGTCGTCACCTCCACCTCCCATGTCCGCAAATTTGGAATCATCCTTGACCCCACCCTCTTGTTCCAACCTCATGTAAACCAAGTTACTAAAACAGCCTTCTTCCACCTCAAGAACATTGCCTGCATTCGCCCCTCTCTGTCTTCTACCGCTGCCAAAAACCTCATCCATGCCCTCATAACTTCCAGACTAGACGACTGCAATAGCATCCTCTATGGTTCAAATCACAAAAACCTCAATAAACTTCAATACGTCCAGAGCTATGCTGCCTGCATGCTCACCACCACCCGTCACCGAGATTGCATTACGCCTGTTCTGCACAACCTACAATGGCTCCCGTTCAAATATAGGATTCATTTTAAAATACTACTCACCACCTACACAGTCATAAATAACCTGGCCGCTTTGTACCTCTCCAACCTCCTCGTCTGACACAACCCTACCCGGTCCATCAGGGCTGCGGACACAACCACTCTTAAAACCACCAGGACCAAGCTCCGGACCTGGGGCAATAGGGCCTTTTCAGCTGCTGCACCCCAACTTTGGAACGCCCTCCCCAACCACATCCATCAGGCGAACCTGCTGTCCTTCAAACAGGCCCACAAAACCCACCTCTTCAAACTTATGTTTGGCAGTTAACCCCTTTCCCTCTCTTACTTTCCCTCCATCTCATGAGTCCCTAGTTTTTTACCACCACTTTTTTGTTTATTTTACTATGTATTTGTACCTCTTGAAATGATTTTACCCTGCATGCTCACCCTGTGAGGTGCTTGGTGTACCTAGAAAAGCACAATGTAAGTTCAAATTATTATTATTATTATTATTAAAAGGTCTTCAGCTAACTCTCTGTATCGGAAGAACATTTACATGCTCTTAAATAGAGCAAGGACCAATGAGGAGTGACAATAACCCAGCTTTTTTAATGGTGTAATACATCAAATCTGTCCGCACATAAGTGAAAGGCTATGTGTAATTACCGTGTGCTCTGTTCTCTTTAGTAACCACATTCAAATGGACAGCTTTATCATCTTTTGAACATTTTGTCAATGTTGTATATTTAGAAAAAAGGTGATCATTGTTGCAACATTTCTAACATTTTTAAAACACAATTGTAAAGAAGAAATACCTAAAAAAAATGAGGTGCTGTTTATTGCACACTGTATTTTTGTGAAACAATAATGCAGAACATGCATTATTTTTCTTTATTCTAGGAAGAAAGTTTGAAGTTTGTCGCATATGTTCACCATGACCCCAAACATCCCCGTGTAAACAAGCTGCCTAATTCACAACACCCGTAATGCACTCACAAACACAAAAACAGACACAATCCAGATCTAAAACAACAAATATGTACTTGATCATGCAGAGACATGTATGGTATGTATCCTAAAAGGCAGAGGTTACTCTGCGTATCAACCTTCCAATACGCACCTAGAAAGAAAACAGACATTTCTCAGTTAACCCTAAAATGTATCACTTTGACTGTATCTATTTGCTCAGATTCAAGAAATCTCTTGATAACAGCATCTTTTCTGTTGACTTTCTGTCAAAAATGTTACTGTGGTAACACTGTCTTATCTCTGGGTTCACATAGGGGACGATGAAACAATTCTAGATTGTCAAGCCCTTGACCTGTATTGATCACTACCTTAATGCAACGCAAAGTGCGTTGCATAAAGGAGATTAAAAAAATAAGCGACTATCTACATGAATGGATGTCTTGTCAACATAAGAAATTACAGTACAAATTGTGTGTTCTTGCAAAAATCTGTTCATGTTCTGTGTCAACACGACCAAATGACAGTACACGTTCTTAGATAATGCATTTCTAAATCATTAATAAAATAAGGGTAATCAGGTAATCGTTATTTACTGTTTGTTTTTCTTTGTTCATCATTCATTCATGTTAACTACTGTACTGAATCCCTTAGCTCTGTTTCTCTTGAACAAAACACACGAGAATGTAAATCCAAACTGATCTGCTTTGCCTGTAAACTCAGCCATAAGGGCCCGCTTTAACAAACTAAATGCAATGGGAAATGTTAGGTATGTTTCAGAAATAATTGTATTTTCATATGCAATACTGATGCAGCACTGCTGTTTGTGTAAAGATGGCTGGGTTTTGAAAAAAATCCAGGTGTTTTGAGGCTTGACTCCACTGGCCAAATAGGACATAGTCCATGGCAAAGTATTGTGAATACTTAATTATATCTGTTTCATTTTCACCATCCACAACCTAGGCTTGGGCCCATACAAGGTTCGGAGAACTGGATTTCTGTTCTCATCATTATTTGCAGCCACCTGATGCCCCTTTTCTAAATAAGTTTGATTTAGGCGGTGGCAATGAAAAAATGAAGTGGAACTGGCTTCAAGGTTCAGAGTTCACTTTGAGGGATCTTGGCTATGTTTGAGAAACAGGAGTTCCCTTATTTAACCACTTGACATGGTGCCTACATTTATAGACACTTAAGCAAGCATTCATATTAATAAATCAAAAATTTTGCATGGAAATTATCCCACTCATACTTAATGTAATAACTCTGTCTCTCGGGATAAGAGCAACTGCTAAATGACTAAAATGCAACAACGTAAAAGCACATATTTATAAAACAGATTATTGGACACAATGCAGATACAGTAGGCAGCAAAGAGAGTTTCATTACCATTACAGATATTGATTGTATCATCTTGCTGAGATTATGGCGATCACTTTGGTGTAACCACGACCACACATTGATGCCAAGTGTAACCGGAGCTTTGCAAACACATAGTCAACTCAGCAACAACAGAGGGACAATGTTGATCTCTATGGCATCTGAGGCAAAAAGAGCGGTGCTCCCTTGCCTGTCTTGTCAATGAAATAGGCTAGCGTTAGCCTGAGTTCTTTGAACATTCTGACACGGTTTCAGAAAGGAGACTTGAGGGAGCAGAAATATAAAAGTTGATCTCTCAAAGGTGTCTGAACATAGCCAAAAAAAAGTTGAATACTGTTTAAAGTGTATTTCTCTGCGGAGACACGCACAAAAGTATGTTCAGCTATGGAATGTAATGTGTCAGCAGCTGAGAGCAGAAGCTTCAAACACAGATAATCACCGACCTGCAGCAGTACAAAATGGGAGACTGAGATCTTAACCATTTTGATATAAACTGGATCAAATCATTTTCATTTGATCAAATGGATGAACCACAAATCACACATGAGCTTTCAGTTTTGCCCCAAGTACTCCAAATCCCTAACCAGAATATTTTATTTGTTCACTTAAATAACCTTTATAAATAAATGCAGTATATCAGGCATACATTGTAAATGTAAGTAATTTAGCACTCATTCAGAGCAACTTCCAGTAGTGCATACATTTAAACTTTGCTTGAGTTTGTAGGAACAAAGACTGGCCATTACTCTGTAAAATGAAAACCTTGTTGAAATTACTAGGAAACAATTGGTAAATAGCAAGGTAATAGGAGGGAGCGCTTCGCTTTGTCTGGCTGTTACACTGCAACTAAGCTGAAAGTAGCCAGACATTGGGACGGGTCAACAAAGAATGGCTCTGTAGTATCTGTGAAATGGATTGGCAAGTCATTGTAATGCATTCGTGAGAACTTCCAAAAATTGTGTATATTCAAACGGAAAAGGACAAATGTAATATCAGATTACTTAGTCAGGAAGTCAAGTATCCATTTGGCAAACATTTGAGCTTCTAATTTGAACAGTTAAGCATGTCAAGAATCGGGTCAGAACCCAAAAGCAGAGTGAACACAAGCTAAGGAAAGGAGATTATGTTTATTGTCAGGGTACAGGTCAGAACAAGGGAAAAAGGGATAGGGAGCAGGTTTGGATGTTGGGGTGAGGACGGGCCTGAAATCCCAAGGGAGCGTGGGTGGTTGTTGGTCACAGCATGGTGGACTGATCCGGCTTCGGGGTGAGTGTCTCCAGGTGAGTAACCAGGTGAGTGAAAGATGAGATGGTAATCCTGAGGCAGAACGGAAGAACGGGATGAGGACACAAAAACGGCAAGGGGAAAGTAAACAGAACAGAACAGAGCCGAGCAGACAAATTGGTAAGTATAGTAGCTGGACGAGCATTAACATATGAATGAGACTTAACAATCCGGCAGGGATGGGATGTCAAGACTGCTACGAAATGCAGTGGGTGATTGGTGGACCGGGAACAGGTGCGTGACTGCTGACGGTGAACAGCTGGGCACCAACCTCACCCCAGAGCTGACGTCACGCGCCCTAGCTTGTTACCGTGACAAACAGACACAGGAAAACACACTTCACGGAAGAGGGGCTGTGACAAAGCAAGCCCTTAAAAATAGCCAATAGCCAAATAACTTTTTCGCACTTATTAATAAGGTAGGTGTTGTTTTCTTGTTTCTTTGTTAGATGTTTTGGATGTTTTATAGCAAAAAAACATATTTTGTATTTCTTTTTTTATTTTTACATGTTTTTACTATGTTAACGTTTATGACTAACTTCCGTTACATTTGTAACAATTTAACTGATTAACAGTTATCGAAGTTAACTTTTTGATGAACGGATTAGCAAGCAAGCAAGTTAGTTTATATAGCACAATTCATAAGTTGAAGCAATTTGATGTGCTTTAAAAAGAAATATATAAATATGCAATACAATTAAAAGAGAAAAACACCAACGAAAAAAATGTAAGAGAGAGATTTGTCAGATTGTTACAATTCTCGAACCACCCTCCAGGGGGACTCTCCATCCCGGCATCTCAATCCTTGCAGTCCAAGCGCTCTTTATGTCTTCAGTGCCTTCATGAGATGTTTACTGCATAAATGTCTTACCCAGCTGTCTCCAGGCTGAAATTTATGCCATGTGATTTATACATTCTTCATTCTCGATGAATTACACTTCCCAACGCCAGTCCTTTTGTGAAATAATACCCTATATTAATGTTTAAATTACAGCAGCAGCAAAAGAACATGCATTATCCCTCATCAGAAGATTGTTACATTTACACGGAGGTTATTCCACAGATAGCACCAGAACTTGCATTAAAGAATACTTTTTTAAGAAAAACAATAAACATAGAAAAAGAAAAAAATATTCATGCAGCCACAGCTCATGGCTCAACTGATTGTACTTGTCCTGTTTGTGCAACTGATTTGGATTTTATTTAAAGACTTTTGTCACAGCCTACAGCCTACACAGCCTGCTTGTCATCTGAATATGCAAGAACATTGATGTGGCCCAAAATCTTCACTGCCCCCCCCTCAAGAGTCTTGTTCCTCTCTAGGTTGCTTCCTAAGCTTTACTTTATTAGGGGGGTTTTACTAGCCACTGTAAATCAACTTGTGACACCTGCTGATGTGAATTACATTTGATTGCTTTGTCTTTGGGTAGGTAATGCTGTAATATTTCTTACTTACAGTATATGAGAATGACTGGTACTACTGACACCAAAACATTAAATGGCTGTAACATTGCGTGTAAATTAAACAATATTTAATAAATTGTTTCCAGTTGAGCTTATGTTTAAAAACCAAGCTCAAATGCAATTGCGCTGCATAAATTGACATTGACAATATATATTATTATTATTCAAATAAGTACCATATATCTGTTAAGAATGTCTGACGTCATGATTTTAGCCTTTACAAAAGCAAAATCTTCATTCTCAATAATGGTGTGTAGACATTTGATATCCAATACACACCCTTTTCAAAATTCTTATGGCCTGCTGATGATGCGACTAGACCCATAAGCTGTTCAATGGGCTATTGGTGGATGCCACAGCACCCTCTGTAAATTATCTAAGTGTGAAACATTTAAAATGTCAATTTTGAATGACTTTCATTGTCAAGGCACTTGTGATTTGATTGTTTTTAGCAAACAGAAATGTCCAGATCACCAGATCCCACAAAAACAATGTGCATTAAATATACTAGATTACAATTAAAATAGAAAAAGTTTCCCCAAGGATCCCCCTGGAACATTTTTTTTTGAGAGAATCCCAACCCTGGTCTTTGTGATCATTAACGCAATCATTGCAAAGATACAGTGTTGATTCAGGGAGTGAAGGTAGAGGGAAACATCTCAGGTTTTATTATTTCCACTTAAGGGTTATGGTTCGGCCGTTTCCTCCGCCTTCGGTCAATCACACAATTTAAAAGCAGTGGAATGCATTGATATCTGGGTCAGTTAAAGTCACATTGGCCAGTGGCTGTGTGCAACCGAAGTTACAGTACATTACGTTCACTGTTGGTTAGTTAGACAGAGATATGGAGGCCCATGTACACTAGCTCAGTTGGTAGAGCATGGTGCTTGCAATGCCAGGGTCATGGTTGAAATTCTCAACAGAATATTTAAAAGAACTAATTAAACTTTATACATGAATTACTGTATGTTCTTCTGGATAAGACATCATGCTAAATGACTCAGTAGTAAATGCTTCACTGGCAGATCTTTGTAAATGAATCTGCAAAGGTCTTCAAAGTTGCTGTGGACTTTGTAATAACATTCAGAATGATTGTTTTTAAGAGCAGTACTTTAAATTAGATTTAACCCATAATACAAAACACTGCTTCTATTTTAAGTTAGTAAAACATTAGTGCCCACTGTCGTGGTAGACATGTTGTTATTCCATTGTACAATTCATTCATATTGCTTATTACTGTGTTAAATGACATTTCTAGGTATAATCAAGTAATTGAGTAAGGCCATTGTGGATTTGTGTTTCTGCTCTCCTCAATTGTACAAGACGTGCCTACAGCAGATGAATACAGCATTAGCTAACGTGAGGGTTGTAGACATCTTGTTACGCTGAACTTGGCAGAACAGCTGGTGAGGCATGTAGAGTACCCATGCAAGGGAGGTGGAGACAGTGGACTGTACTGAGAGTTCTGTATAAACGCATGAACTCAACTATCTTTGGACCAGACTCTACTGAGATTGTTGTAAAATTAAATGACCATGTTTGACCGAAATCATCCACTGACATTCTCTTTGAATCTGAGATAGATATTAGCTGGTAGCTATATTAAACAATGTAAGTACCTAAAAATAGGCCAGAAGATGGTAAATAACCCATTTTATGCAAGAAGTTAACAGAAGTTATTTACAAAGTTTCACTCCCAATGCCATGAACAAAAATCTCACTGTGCTGTCTTCTTCCCATTGGTCTAGTCTGTCTCTTCCAGTTCATCTTTGGGATATTGAATAATGCTTCCAACTCACTTTAGTTCATGTAAGCATTAAAAATTTGGGGTCTGTTCTCAGCCGGAGACGGTTGCCATAAATCTTTTCTTCATTTTCAATTATTTTGATTGTACACTCAATCACTGCACAAATAGTAATTGCATTGTGGTAGCATACACCAGACAAGCTCTGTTGCCATTGTAGGGCAGTCGCCACGTAGGTACCACCAGTCATAGTTCGTCAGCATTGTTCTTGTAATTTCTTTTTAAATTGCTGTATTCTTGCTCAAACATAATATGGTTCGATATTACCATTCAACAACCCTTGATAAAATATGTAATCGTCCAATTTTACCACTGTAGCAAAATAAGCAATGTTTATACCAAAATACCTAGCCTAAATAGAGGACTATGACTCTTGCCTAGTTTAGCCTTCAAAATAAAAAGTAAGAAATGTAAATCTCTCCTGAAAGAATGGTACTGATTATATTTACATTTGTAGTCGTTGTGATATTTATGAGCATGTGTAAATGGTATAAATATATTTTTGTGGTTGATTGGCTTTTTGTGGATATATACGGTTGTATTGCATTATTGTATCTTTTGTAATTCCAGTAATTCTTCTGTAAATAATTATGTCATGCAAGATGATTACAGCATGACATTTGCTGACTGCAATAATCACTAAAGTCTTGGATTTATGGATAAGATGTTTGAGCTGACAGCAAAATTGCCCCAAACTGAGGGCTTTCCTGTTATACTATTTATGGGAAATCATTTGGATTCATACTGTCCATATTCCCATTTCTACATTCTCTGGAATTGCTGCTAGTTTTTATTGTTATGTATTTTTTGCTTTATATTTTTTTCTTAATGCCTACTGCATAGATGTCACGTGCCATGTCCCAAGAACTTCACTGTTCCGAATGATGCTATGCTAGTCAATGCATCCGATAAATAAAAATACTTTCAATTGTTAGAGTTCTTGACTCAAATTGTTAAAGGTAGGTCACACCTCACACGTGTCCGATGGTGAAGGTTGGTTGTGGATGCCACCCAGGCCAGGCCCGGAGATCGGCACGAAGGAGGTTCTGACAACCTGTACCAGTTCTACACCCCTACAAATCCTTGAGATATGTAATAGGACTAACCCACACACACGGAAACGGGCATCACAAGGATCGCAGAGTAACCAACTGCACGGGATAACGGTGATAGACGGGTGGTGACCTGGGTGATATTGGGCACATTGAGTCATGATCTTACATGAAGGACATGGTCTGGTGGTTCCCTGCGCTTGCTGGGCTGAAGGGCAGGTGAGTGCCCAAAAGAAGAGACGCCAACGTTGCTAGAAAACAGCAAGTTTCTCCACCAACCAGGTGGGAGGAAAAGCGGACGGAAACCGCCCTCCCTTGCAGTGGTTTCAGACCCCCATTCAGGAGACATGGGGGGGGGGGAGCTGGCTTCCTTAAGGGCAGCTCTCTCACAGTGAACCTGTATGGACAGGGTGTCGAGAAGCCACCTTCAGGGATGGAGCGGATGTATGACGTACCTTCATTCCAACACAGGCAAGCCGTTTAGTGGAGCTCCGTAAGGCTACAGCCGATCAGGCAGCCCACAGCTTCTCCCCGTTGGATGGCACACAACAGAAGTGGTAAGTGACACAACCATGGTTCAGTGTTTTTTCACCAGTCTGATTGCATTGTAAGTCACAGGGCTGAGCATGGCGAGGAGGTGTTGGCGTGTTTTTTGTTGAGAATTGTGAACCCTCGTTTGCCACCAGCCTGCCGGGTTGGACTTCAGGCGGTTGTGAGTGTTTGGGTGGCCTGACAGCTGCAGGATGTCAGTTGAACGGTACAAGCCAGGATCAAAACAAGGTAAACACTTCTTTCATCAAACAGAAAGAAAATGAATAGCGACTGCAACCAAAATTAGTCTGAAAGGTTAGATAACCGTTTGCATTTGTGTCTGGCAGACGTCTGGAGCTTCAATGTCATTACAGATATAAAACATCACAAATATGTACATTCCTGCCCTGCACTGGGTAACATAACATTTACAACTAAACCATCAGCTAGGCTGCTGGCCAAGAATAACTAACATTGTACTAACTGATGTTACACCATATCATTTGTGAAAACATCTCCGAATAATGTGTTTCAATATTCCAACAAAGTTAAGCTTTAATGTCCTTTAAATTGGTGGCAGCTCCGTTGCCACTTATTTTGTCATTTCCAAGTGCTGTTATTTGAGCGTAATTCCAATGTGCGGAATAAATGTCTTCAATGTGTTACAGAAAAGTGTTTAGTAACTCTAGGTGTTCAGATCCTAAACACTTGGATTTGCAGTGCATCATCTCTCTGTCTGAGGACACTGAGTTTATGATCAAACTGAATCCAATGATTGGCCCGATGATTTCAGGAAGAAGGAAGAATACAGAAAGAGTCATTTGTTTTACAAAGACGACATACCGCTGCAGGGAAAAATAATAATATGAAAAATGTATGGACTCTATAGGTCTCTGTAAAATTACCTGCCAAAAATGTTTCATGACCGGTAATATGCCAGCAACTGACGAAAAAAAGAGGCTATTTTATGCGTTTTATCCAAGCATAAATCCCCAGTAATTTCTGTGCAGATTTAAACAGAGCACATTAACACACCAAAACATAAAATTACACCAGGCTGCATATATGAATGAAACACCTTATGGACCTTTTCATTCTAGAACTTTCCCCTTTTAAAACCGTCCGACAACAACAGTGCACTCCTGACAGATTTTCTGATTCAGATGTTCTTATGATTTGTTATGAGGCTGTGATGGCATACCTCATACTGTGACTGATTCAGGTCTTTATGGTGTGTAGATGTGCTTTTTTGCATTTTCATACAAGGGAAGGGAGAGACTAATGTATCAAAATAAAACATTTCCCAGTATAGCATCCTAAACGAATGCACTATATTGAGAATAGGGTTCTATTTGTTCAGTCTGTCAGATTAATGCTCGTACCGTATGATTCACAATGTAGTCAGGTATTAATACTATCTAGTATATTACATTCCAAAAATTGGAGTGAAAATACATTACAGAAAATGTATCTTTTTTATATTGTATACAAGCATGTATCTAAAATGGCAGAAAAATACATCAAATATATATTTACATGCAGTATATATATATATTTGTCAACACTGAACAAAAAATTACATTTAAATTCAGGTACAATGTGGGAAAACAAATGGACAACTGTCTTGTTAGACATGCAGGGCTGGATCTGTAGTTTGTACTTTACATGTGCATAATTTGTAAGTAGAATCACTATCGCACCTCAGTAGTTTTAATATTGGCACAAATATAACGTAGTGCACAGTTGTCTGGGACAAATTGTGACGACACCGTTTTTACATCCAGTTTACATCCCAAATTATGCATCTTTAAGTAGCCTAAGGTTAGTCCAAAAAAAACACCAGACCCCAGACAACACTAAAAATGGGGGTATCCACGGGCCATGTAAACAAGACAAATATGTGTGTCCAAGAATCTACATGGATGAGAAAGACAATTGTTTTCATGCATCCACTATTTCTCTCATCTTGATAGACCAAAATTGAAGACAAGTTACCAGAATGAGGTTGGTATCTGACGTGAGAGTTCTTTTTGCATAGCACACATGAGCCTAATGCATCTACCGTTCTAAGATGGCCTTATTTAGGTCAGATGTGTTATAGGTGGGACCTACCAATGCTTTAGCCCAGGGAGTAATATCCACCATTCCCTGCATAAGCAACAGCCCTGACCAGATAAACAAATCAGACATCTTCATATATTTTTCTAACATCTGCAATGATTGGCGTTTACTTCGGCTTACCTGGATGCACATCATCAAGTTTGCTTTCAGAGTGTCGATTTATGTTTCAAAGGAAATAAGTAGAGGAAAGGATAGATTAGATTTGGCAGGCTGTCCAGAGAGTGATTTATATGTATATACAGTATTGGATTTAGCAATTGAATGTGACCAAATTGTGGATGGCAATTTTACTGTTGTTCTTTGAAAATTATACAATTGGACTGTGGGGGGAAAATGTTCTGGGGGGGAAATGTTTTAAGAGGGAGCCTGTAAATGCATTGTACCCTCCGTGAATTAAATTTATTTGATTTTAAAGCTCACAATTAGTCTGTTTTTGCTTTTAGTTAACTGACAGATCTCTGAGGGAATGGGCGAAGTTGAAGTTGTGCATTAAGCAGCAAAAGCGAGTCTAAGAAATTACTTCCAAACCTAGAGATACACTCCCACTAACAAGTAGCAGCAATAATATACAGCGTCTGTTTCATTCAGAAGAGTTCAACAACAATATGCTAAAGTGTTGGCATATGTCACAATTAATTGCTATTGCCGTAATAAAAGTGTATTTGTGTTGTACATTATGTAATTGTCTTGTGTTTTGGGTTAATGAGATGGCATCATTAACTCAACACAACATTAGAAAACTATTGTTTATTATCCTAGGTTAATTTTGTTGCCAAAAAGAACAAAATTAGAACCTTTTGTCTGCAGTCAGTGGATGGCAGCAAGAAAAAGGAAGAAAAAATGGGTAAGTTGTGTTACAGTTTCTAGTGCAGATCTAATAAATAAAAGCATTTCATATAAAACCAAAGTGTTAATGTGAATCGTATTTCTCTTCTAATGTCATGTAATTTCCCAAAGTACATCAACAAAGCAAGCACATGAAAACTGAGAAGAGACATATCTGTTCACATTCTAAACCATGGCTGACACCTGCAAACGGTTAAATGTTTGGCTTAAAAAAGTATTAATGACACATCAAAATGTAAGACCAACAGTGAAAACATTTTGTGCATGGGAGGAAGCACTTCCAATATGATGAAGCATTTACTTTAACGCAGCATTCATTGGAAGACAAAAGGGCAGTCCTAACCACATATGTCCCTTCTCCCTAAGTGTTGTTGTGGCAATTTCTTAACTAATGTATTTTGGAGACATGTTAGCTTATCTATTACCTGGTATGTAACTCTGGTCTTTGGTTGTGACATGAATCTGTATTATTTTAGAGAATCATTAGGTTCTCTGACCATCTGCTCAACTGGCTAAACCATTAAGGGTATCTGTCCTTTGTTCCTTAGGAATGTGAGTGTTGGGGGACGGTAGGGGCAGTTGTCCCTTTAGGTAAACACAACTGTGAACATTATGGCAGGAAGGTGGGGGGGACAACCCTCCCACCTGTGTGACATAAGATTGATGGGTGGCATCTTGCCACACCCCTTTTAACTATAATAAATACGTGCTGTTCATGTAATTTACTTTAGAGGCTCCTCAAATGATTATTCTGTAAGCATTTGACGCGTCTCTCTATTTGCAAATAAACTGCTAATCGTGCCAAGAGAATTTTGTCTCTGTCTTACTCCTTTGAGTGTCTATCGATGAAATTTCCATCACAGTGTCCAGCCATCAATACCAACCTCCCACCAACGGGGCCCATTTCAAATCACCCATCCCAGTCATCCCCACCTCTGCCACTACAATGGAACTATGGAATCAATACGGGAGGGGGACATTAACAGACTATTCAAGAGACAGAAAGGTGCAGGGCCTGATGGTGACTCCCCATCCGCCCTAGAGCACTGTGCAGATCAGCTTTCTGCTGTGTTTACATCTTCAACATCTCACTGGAGACATGCTGCATCCTGGCCTGTTTCAAGTCCCAGTCCCCAAGAAGCCACGGATCACAGGACATAATGACTACAGACCCATCACTCTGACATCATTTGAGGGCTTTGTGCTGTGACGCCTCAAGATCCTCACTGCCCCTCTACAAGACCTACTGCAGTTTGCCTACAGAGCCAACAGGTCTGTGGACCACATGGCTCTTCACTTAATCCTCCAGCGTCTGGACTCCCTTGAAATCTTCGCCAGAATCCTGTTTGTGGTCTTAAATTCTACATTCAACACCATAATTCCCTTCACGACACAACACCATAATTTGCTCCAAGACAAGCTCTCCCAAATGTGCCGTGCCTGTATCCACATGCAGGTGGATCACAGCCTTCCTGTCCAACAGGAGGCAGCGCCTGAGGCTGGGGAAGCACCTGTCTGTCCCCCTGACCATCAACACCGGCTCCCCATAAAGCTGTGTCCTCTGTTGAGTACCTGAAGTTTGACTCCACCATCATCTGACTTATCTTTAATGGAGATGAGTCTGCCTACAGGTGGGAGATTGACCATCTGGTGTCCTGGTACAGTCAGAACAACCTGGAGCTCAACACTCTGAAGACAGTGGAGATGATAGTGAACTTCAGGAGAAACCCAGCTGCCCTCGCATGATCGCCCTGGGTGGCTCCCCAGTCAACCCTGTGGAGTCATTTTGCTTTTTGGGCACAATTATTACTCAGGACCTGAAGTGGGAGCTGAACATCATCTTGCTTGCAAAGAAAGCTCAGCAGAGAGAGTACTTCCTGCAGCAGCTGAAAAAGTTCCACCTGCCAAAGTCTATGATGGTGCACTTCTACACTGCCACAATACAATGGACAACCGGTGTTGAGATCGTAGAATGCAATGAAGCTGCCAGCTGAGGACATTTGATTGGTCTACTTCTCAAACTAGAGACTCTGAAGTGTTGTTGTATATCTGGGCCTTCCACATCTATTTCTATCCTATTTTGAGCATGTTGCCCTTTGTCTTTCTATGAAATCCTGTGGGCAACATTTAGTGGGCAATTTCAAGCATTGAATAGCCTTCATTCTTCAAAACATTGATTGACTGACAAGTCTGTAGAGAAAGCTGTTTGTTTTTTTTGCCTTTTTTGACCTAATATCGACCTTAAGACATACCAGTGTACTGCATGCTGTGGCATCTCGAAAACAAACACTAAGACAATGTTAAGCTTCATTAAACAAACTAAATAGCTTTCAGCTGTGTTTTATATAATGGGAAGTGATTTTCTAGTACCAAATTTGCAATTTAGCATGATAATTCAAGGATAAGTTATTGGAGTGTTGGCTGCTGGCAATGGAGCCTCTAGATTTGATAATAAAAATATTTTTCAAATAGCAATGTTTTAACAATACTTTGCTTAGTTGAATGCCATTCGGGTGATTAAAAGTACCAATTTCATTCTGAAACAGCAAAATCTTATCTTACTTTTGGGTTCTTTCTATTCTTGCTGTGTGCCAGTCAGGATTCTAACTGTCCTTGACTGTTGATAGAACAGTTGCAACATAAGCCGGCTTTGGAGTGTTGAGTAACTAAAGACTAGTTCTCTCGACTGGCTTGAAATTGGCAACATTTGTAAGAGGTGTAAAGATAACTAGGACTAGAAAATGGGGGTATATGTCACAGTGTTCCTTGGCCATATCATATGCCAGAGTGGTCTAACTCAATGCTCAATTTAAGAAACTTAAGGTATGACCTGTTGGTCCTGCATTCAGACACTTCTGAATCATCTACAAGGCACTGTGTTCACGCACAGATGCTAGAGCAATGTGCACCTCTCTGATAAATCTCAATTTGTGATCTTAGCTTTCAAACAGGAGGTTCTCAGCAGCGGACACAGAGAGAAGAAATGCAAAGTCCCCCTCCCACACAGACTTCTCTTCTCCCATTTTCTGATTAGCTCATGGTTGTGATTAATATCTACATATTGTGCGAGGCCAATTGCTGAAGGCTTAGCCCTAGTTGTGGGTGGTCAACAAAACATAGTATGAGCACAGCATGAGGTGAGTAAACGATGAAGTGAGTAAACTAGAACCATTCCGCTTGAGATGATTAAACTACAGCTATTTAAATTAAATTCTGCCTGGGACCAATGTATAATCAAACTAAAATCATTACCATTCAGGGGCCGTTTTCACAAAAACCTTAAGGCAACAAGTAGCTCCTTAGTGCTGATTTAAGCGTAACTGAAAAAAATGAGCAAGTCAGTTCTAACTTGAGGACTCCTAACCTAAGAGTATGTCCCAAAGTGTTCTAGCCAGGCCTTGACACTGGCTAGACGCCCAACTGCCAAATGCGGGTAGAATTTGGCTGTGGTGTGTAATGCAGCCACTCTTACTAGCCACATTGTTGGGTGGCATTCTGTATGATTGACATAGGGGTTTTCCTGCATTCTAAATTCCAAGGCAACAGCCTTCCCAAAATCTCGCACCACCTCTGTGTTGGCATGGTAAAACATGATTTTGCAATTTTATATTAAATACCAGCAAAACACTGCAGTTGAAATGACAGTAAGAGGAATCTTATTCCATATTGAGTGTTGCCAGGTGGGGTATGTTTCCCACACAATTGGGCTATTTTTAATTGGCTTGGGCGGGTCGTTTTTTCTTGCAAACAGGAACAAACAGATCAGACATCGTGGAGATTAGTAATGTCGGAAAAACAATCCCAGTTTTCTTTTACACCCAAGCATGTCAAAATATTCCATTAAAACTTAATGACCTCAAACTATATCTAATCAGCTTGGCATATTTTTTACTTTTCAGGTGACTTCTAGCACCCTAAAATTAAAGATTTGTTTTTAAAGAGAGATCCCAAGACAAACAAATATGACTGGTGAAAAGACCATCAGATTGTGGGTTGTATTATCACCAAAAACATTAGGCTATATGTATATGCAATATATAGAGTAAAAAATATATAATTAACGTATTTAAGTTACTAACAATATAAATATATGAACGTAAAGATGCTGGATCAGTGACCGCAGCAGAGCCAAGTACAGCTGAAGAAAGTCGAGGGAGATAAACGATATGGCGTATCGATGGGGAAAAAATTACTTGACAAGGCTGTAATTAATACAGCTCTGTTTTTTTTAGCAAGACTATTGTTACGGACGCCTTCCGAGGTAGGCGCACGCAACACCCCACTGCTTGTATACTCCCGGTGGTAGCAGCAACACGTGAGGTACAGGGTGCAAGGAAGGGAGTCAGACAATTAGGCTGATGGGCTAGCCCAATGATTTGGGTATTTAATTAACACAAACAAACCATACAATGTAACAAACAATAGGGAAAGAGGGCAGGGTAACAAGCAGGAGTAGGGCAATGCCAGCGGTCTGTCAAATCAAAGAAAACAAATACAAAGGACCCTGTACTTCCCTACACCTCTAAACCTGCCTAACCAAAACTTACCTAGCAGAACTCTGACCTCACTGCTACAATAACACTGGGCGACAGCCACTGGCTTCTAACCTAGTGTATATAACAGTGGTTTATCTATGGGCGTATGTAAACCCCAGGGTATCTTCCTAGCCCTACTCCACAGGGGACTAAGATGAGGGGAAAACATTACAACACTATTACAAGCCACTCTTTCACACACTCTAACCTAATCTAACCCTAACTCTAAATCTAATTTCAATAATCTATATGTTTAGTTCTGTCACACTCTCACACACACCAAACAACAATTTGCTATGCTATCCTATGCTTGATGCACTCAAAACTGATGGTCTTTATAGGCCGGTGAGCCGCGCTGGATTGGCTGGTGGAGGCGACGGCCACGCCCATCTCATTACGGCAACACTCTGCACCTGGGAAGGAAACAAAAACACAAAAGGACAGAAAACAACAAAGAGGACGTAACAACTATATTTAAAAAACATAGCATAACAAAAATAGAACTAATATTGACGGTGGTTAATTATAAACCTGATGGATGATGTATTTCTTTTTAAATAACTTAATAGTTCTAGATTATGTTAAGTATTTGGTTGATATTAGGGAGGATATTCTCATGTGCATTAGCTGCTCAAGTGGACTTTGACAACAGGACAGATTTAACACTATAAATGTTGTTTTTTTCAAGTGTGTAGCCACATTATACAAAGTAGTCACAGAGGGGTGTCTGGTAGAGTGGGGTACCACCTTTGCCTAAAAGTGACTGAACCAGTGTACTAAAATGTAGCGCACCATGGTCAAATGTTATCGAATAAAACATAATTCCCCAACAACAAAATGGTGGTGAGTGAATATACAGAGTGGCTAGTAACTTTGGAAAACCACTAGCCACAGTGGCTGGTGAGCAAATAAGTTAATGTCATGCGTTGTTTGTGGCACTAAAACCAGCTCCTAAATCTATGAAAAGTTAGAAGTAGGCAAGAGGACTCCCACATCATAAGACTAAATCATAAACAATCTTATAAGGGCTGATGCCAGTAATCTGCATCGTTATCAGGTTGACTTTTTAGAAACACTTAATAATACTGAGATTTTAAAAAGGTATCAGAAGGGTATACTGAAAAAAGCAGAGCGAGTCATTGATGCAGTCACTTCACCAACAAACAGCCACAACCCAATAACACCGGAGATCATCTCTATGGTACTTGGCTACAGAGAAAATCTCATTGGAGATATCTATAACTTTCATTCTGCCTAGTCAAAATATAATGACAGATATCTTGAATTGGGGTTTTAGTTAGGCAAAATTACATTGCTGATATCTGTAGTTACATGTAAGAATCAGGAGCGGGAGTGAGTGGTTTGCTTGTGTTCAAACATGCTACTACTCTTCAACCGTATGGCTAATATGATCTGATGCTTCGCAAGAGAAGTATCATGCAAAATAATTCAAAATAGTTATAATGACCTTTGAGGTATTGGTAACTATTATTTTGACTAGTCAAAACTCATTTACAGATATCTGCAATTTCCATTTAGGATGTGTAACAAGACGAGTGCCATTTTCAGTGAGGTCACTGCTGATATCTGTGATTCAGTTTTGACTATTCTTTACCTGTAGTTTTGACTGGTCAAAATGATGTTACAGACATCTTGAATCAATATTCTGACTAGTCACAATGTAATTACGACTGTCATGTTACTATCGGTTTGTCATGTCTAGCAAATAAATATTAAAACTGCCTGCCATAAGTATGTTATTCTTGGTTTCATGTTTAATCAATAACACTTACCCTACTTTTTTATATATTTACATCAATCTGGCAACATGACATATTGTGTGATACAGTATTGCTGTGAGGAATTCCCTGACAGGGACCCCTTAGCCAATCACTGTGGGCATAGTATGTAGGCTTGTTTGTGGAACACAACATCATCAACCCCACCTTTTCTCCTAGCTTAAGATTACTCCACCATCCTTAGTCAAATTTGGTTTCAGCAGCTTTATGAATAGGTTTTTAAAGGAATTGTTCCTTAGCTAAGAACTTTTAGTGCTGTTTAGGAGTCCTTCTAGAGATAAGATAAAATGTTTTGTGAATACGATCCCAGATCTCTCTATTATAGAAATAGTATGGGATCTCACAAGAACCATTTTACAGTGATCAAGGAAACATCATTTAAAGTGTTTTGTAAGGAACTACTAAAGAAAAACTCCATAAAGAAGCACAAATGGTTATTTGTACAACCACTTCGTGGTTGTACAAGGATCCAAAATTGCCAACCAGAATTAGTTCCAACTAATACTTTTTTTAAGGGTGTCATTTACCCCCATCATTTGTCAGTACAAAAATATAACATACCCAATCTCAGTGGGATCTGATGTTAGGCATGCCTGATCCCAAAATATGCCAGAGATTTGATTTAATTGGATCTTAATTCTGTTGGCTATTTATCAAACTGAAAATACTGAAAACACTTGATTCAGTACAACACAAACACGTCAAGTTGTTTTAACTTGTCTGGCAGTGAAATGAATAACAAATGTACAGTTTTAGATGTTGAGACAAGTGGTTTGTCTGGTAAGAATGCACTACACATGTCTTTAAAATTGTTCCTGTGCTTCTCTGTGCTTTGGTTAATTTGTTAAATAGGCTATTGCTTGAGCATGCATTATAGTATGTGGGAGAAACTTAGTATTAATTGGTTACTCCTACAATTACTCAGTACTTTCCTACAGGGAGTTATGGATATTAGAGGTCAATGCAAGTGGAGCCACTGGGTTCATTCATCTTAGAAGAGCTAATACATTTGAAAAAACAAGAAGTTCCAACTTTAATTTCCACATGTTGGAAATGTTTTCCTGGGAACTTCGTTCTTAATGGGGGGGGGGCATCTCCCATACCCTGTATACCAGGATGTAACATCAGTTCTTACCAGATAGTGACACTCTTTTTTACTTCCTAATAGAAAAGGAGAGTCTACCCCTAGATTTGGAGAAATCTGATTTCAAACCTGCTCCTCCATTCGACAAAAATAAAGCTCCTAGCTAAAATATGAAATATGTACTGTTCATGTAACACTTTCTAGTAAAATATTTTACAGTTACTTGGCATGTGCATAAAAATAGGGTTATCAAAACGAATGCAGGATGTCTTATAGTAAGCAAAAAATAAAAAATAAACTGCCCCCAGAGCTGAGGATTTTAGTTATTTTTCATTGCCTCACATACAAAAAGTCAGCTGTGTTTTATATCCACTGCCATTGTAAAAAAAATCCAGATACGTTACAATATTTCTAAACACTGTTCCTTGAAAAAGTTGTTGTAAAAGAGTTTACATTGTTGTGAATTAGACAACTTGAACACTTTCTCCTAGTGCAAATAGTTATCGGTGCTTATTGCCGCAGAAAATTTAACTATATCAAGCTCAAACAAGACAATCCATATAGGCTAGACAGATGAATGCTGAATCAACGGTTGAATTATATGAAATATATTATTATTATCAGGTTGTTTTCTTATAATTTTGGATACAATCAGTATTTCACAGTATCCCACCGATCCAACATCCATAGCCAGTATCCATTATCCGACTTGGGATCAGGATGTTAACTATATCATGTCCTTTGTGGCCTAATCTGATCTCAGACAATTGGATTTTTGATATATCCATGAAAACCTCTATTCTGATAACCCATGAGACATTTTCAGTTACACTCACTTATCAAGATTATCTTATCAAGAGTGACTTAATTGACAATAAAATTCAAAGTCACCACAAGAAAAGTCCCACTCTGATTGGCCTTCAGGTATATTTCTATCAGTATTCAGTATGTACGCAAGATCAAGTCTCAGGCAGAAATTGCTAGTAAAACTATATACAATATATTATGCCAAATTTCTGCATACAGATTTTATTTCAGGTTTTCTTTAGTTCGTTGCAACATTGCATTCCCATTGTGAAAAAAATTACTAACATAATATGTAGAACCAAGGCTCTTGAAATGTGAACATCCCAAAACAATATTACTGTCAATTTAAATCAATTTGTCAAATCCAAAAGTCTCCAGACCCAGGAAATAGTAACAACAATATCATTTTAGAGCTAAGACTACTTTTAGACATGAATTTAACCCAATCCATACTTACTAATAGTAATTTTATTCCAAGCTGAAAAACATATTTTTTGCCCTTAAGGTAGTAGTGGAATACCAAGATGCTCTATCTGGGCTAAAGGGTAGGGAGGCTTTGATGTCAAACTGCCAACTCTGACACCCTGCCTTTATTTAAGTATGAGAAAGATCTTGCTGTTCACTGAAATTTATCTTTTTGCCCCATAAAGGATATCAGGGAAGCAGGGTATTTTGATATCTCTTTGCAGCACCTTGTCTGTGCGTGAATATTACTGCCTCCCTTGCTGTAATATTGTCCACAGGCCTGGGCATAACCCAAATGGACCCCTATTCTCTATATAGTGGTCTGTTTTTGACCATGTACCCTGCTCTCAAATTGAGAACTGTATTGATTTCTGTCAACAGCATTTTCAGGTTTAGTTCAGCAGAGATATCGCATTAAATGGTTGGGTACCTCCATGCTTAGGACAACATTGCAAACAGAAAGGATGCTCTGCTCAGAGGCATCTTACCATATAGGATGACATGGTTGTATTACCATCGTTAAATAATTAGGTGATGTCTTCATACATAAAAGAGATAACTAAGATTAAGTTAGTTGTTTTTATAAATAATCTACTCTGAGTTTAAAACAGGATTCCAATATGTTTTCAAACTTGCCACAATCTGATGAACAATAAAACAAGGTAACATTTGTGGATGTCAATATACATGTTAAATGCAAGTTGATGTATATACTAGGGGTGTAACTATACATGTTTCTGTACCGTCTTGTTCAGGTTAAACAGTTAACCACTCTGAAAGTGTCCTGTGGTATCTGGCACCAAGAAATTACCAGCAGATCCTTTATGTCGTGTAAGATACAAGGGGGACCAGCCAGTGATCAGAGTTGTTGGTCCAGCACATCCTACAGATGCTTAATTAGATAGAGACCTTTGGAATTTGGAAGCCAGGGAAACACCTTGAACCCTGTCATTATGTTCCACAAACCATACCCGCACAATGTGTGCAGTGTGGCATGGGTGCATTATACGGCTGAAAGAGGCCACCGCCATCAGGCGATACAATTGCCATGAAGTGGTTTCAAATAGAAATCCACAGAAATGCCTAGACCCAGGGTATCTCAAAAGGTCATTACCTAGAGCATCGCATTCCCTCCACTGACTTGTCGTCTTCCCGGTGCACATCCTGGTGCCAAAACTTTCCCAGGTAAACAGCACACATGTACACGGGCCATCCACATGAAGTTAAAGAAAACAGGACTCATCCGAAAAAGCAATCTTCTTCCACTGCTCCAACATCATGGGCACTCCGGTCTGCAGTTAGCAGCTATGCAGGCTAATATGCAGCACGGTGTGATGCGCTGTGTTGTGTCATATTCGTCCCTAAATAATTATTCAAATTAGGGTTAGGGTTAGTGGGATTAGCCTTTGTTGCACTTGCACATTGCTGAGCCTGGTGCACCCAACACCTGGTTGCCTGTTTGTGGTTTGTCCTTCCTCAGATCACTGTCAGTAGGTACCCACCACTGCTGACCAGGAGCACCCTGCAAGCCTTGTTGTTTGTGCAACACAGTTGCCGGGTCATAACAATTAGACCTGTGTCAAAGTCGCTCTGGTATTTACTCCTGCCCATTTATTAAATTTGTTTTGATTCATCTTACAGTACAAAGTACAAAGAAAGTACAAGTACAGTACAAAGAAATGTAAATAGAGCAGGGCAAGTATTAAATATATGTATGTACAAGTTGAATGTATAGATGTGAAATTAAGGCATTTGCACTACATATGGATATTCTAAATGTGCAGAGGAAGCAAATAGAGGAGGCCAGAACATGTACAAGTATTAAGCATAATGTAAGTACAAGTGGGCTAAATATTTGTGACCCCAAACTTCCTTTTCCTGAGCTATCTTTGCCAGCTCTGACTGGGGGATCCTGAGGCGTTCCCAGGCCAGTGTCGAAATATAATCTCTCCACCTAGTCCTGTGCCTACCCTGAGGTCTCCTGCCAGCTGTACGTGCCTGGAACACCTCCCTAGGGAGACGTCCTGGGGGCATCCTTACCAGAAGCCCAAACCACCTCGACTGGCTTCTTTCAATGCAAAGGAGCAGCGGCTCTACTCCGAGTTCCTCACGGATGACTGAGCTTCACACCCTATCTCTAAGGGAGACGTCAGCCACCCTCTTCTGAGAAAACTCATTTCAGCTGCTTGTACACGCGATCTAGTTCTTTCGGTCATGACCTAGCCTTCATGATCATAGGTGAGGGTAGGAACGAATATTGACCGGTATATCAAGAGCTTTGCCTTCTGGCTCAGCTCTCTTTTCGTCAGTGAATGCAACACCGCCCCCGCTGCTCTGGGATTGCAGCAATGAGCTGCATTTTCCCTTGCATCCAACATTTTGACAATGAGCACTGATTGTCCGCTGCCTGTGATAAGAAATGGTCAACAATATCCACTTCAACTGTAAGTAGTAATAATGTTTTGGCTTATCAGCATATTTACTGTTTGCTTTGTGTGAAGTTAGCAGACATTATATAGATTTTATGGAATACAGTTAACTTATCATTTTAAAGCCCATTTTAAAAACTTTATTTACATTCACATTAATAGTAGTGTGTCCATTATACTTGTATTCTCCTCCTAGTCTGGTTGTCATTAGCTTCAGAACATCCTAAGGGGATGGATTAGCCAGTGCTCCAGCATAAAGGGGCTACTAAATTAAATGAATGGCAAACATAAACCCACTGTATAGATAAAAATTCAATAACCAAATAGCTTTCACTATTATTACGAAGCAAGTATGCCGTATTATCCAAATTCACTTTCCATTGTATTCACTTCCCATTGAATATTTCTTAAAGTATTTTGTAAGGTATTTTTGTTGTTGCTGAAGGTTATATTTACATGCCAGGTAAAGGCGTCTGAAATTGTTGAAGAGGGAATATCTCACTTTAAAATCCATACATTTTTTTAAACCTATATTTCAATCCACTTTTCTGGCCTCCCAATCATGTCATGTCAAATTCGCTATTATGGCCTGGCATAGTCATAACAGCTCCACAGCAGATGCGGGATAGTCTAAGAAATAGAGACATGTTTTCTCTAAGCACATCTTGCCAAGCCATTCTGATTCTTATCACAGTGCTCGGTCAACCAGGAGGTTTTGGCTGGTACTGTACACAAGCGGATGAGAATTCATTCCAAGCTTACTTCCACAGTATTTCTTCCCACTGCAGACTCTATATTAAACTGTTATACCGACTGCACTAAATAAAAACAAATCACAGAGTTGTCAAGAAGAGCACTTTGGATGGTTTGAATGTTTTACAAAGCATGTTAAAACATCACAGGTGTCCTCTTACTATAACATTGACATTACAGTCAAAAAGAAGAACAGGTAAGCACTCTCTCACTTAGTTGCCCACTCCACTCCTCAACTCAAAAACATAAACTAGCTAGGAAGAGAGTTCAAATCTAAAAAGGGAACCATAGATACACCTTCTCCAATTCTTACTGTGTATGCCTGGCCATCAACACTGCATGCTTCTCCCAACCTGGTACCAGTTCATGTATAGCAGCAGGAACCCAGCACTGTAGCTCACAGGCTGCTATTCCTGGTTGAAAAAGTCAGCAAAAAGTGATCCTGTGAGTCATTTAACGTCTCTCACATTTATCTCAACTTCCTCAGGGCACCAGCTACATGCAAAGAGACATTTTCATCGACATACTACCTAGTGTAACAGCAGGCAGAACCAATACCATGCTGCTTATTATATTTCTAGGTTAAGTAGTTTTATGTTCTAGTTATTCTCTTTATATGGTCAGTGTGGCAACACTTCTTGAATTCATTGATTTCATCTGTGTATAGTGTTTCTGTGATCACCACCCTATTTAGTCTCCCTAGTTTCCTGTCTGTTGCTCAGTGTTGCATGTTACTTTGACTATCCCGGCAGGTCCTGTAAAGCTTTGTCATGATATATTTGGTGTTTGAATTAAAAACCTTGGTTATAGTTGCACTGTGATTGTGTACTGCCTCTTCATGAATCTTGCCACCTACATTTATAGCATCAAACCGCCATGCAGGTCCTGGACAAAATCTACTCATCGCTAAACTTGAAAGCACTGTTCTGTAGCATTTCCTGCCTGTTGTGCCTCGAGAACCCGTGTTACAGATAGCAAGCTAAATAAGATATGTGTTTGGGTTCTGTGTGTTACATCTGTCACGTCTAGTGCTGCTGTTAAACTCTCAGATGTCCCAGAGCAAGAATAGGCTTTTTCCTCATGTATTTTTCAATTAAAGTCTAACTGCAGCACTGCTGAACATTTCTTTTTTTAATATCAGGTTGGTTTATTTTATGGAAATATTCTGGTTTCGCATTGTTACCCAGCCTTCTGAACACAAGTTCCCCAAAATGTTGTTATGCTTTAGTCAGTAACTTATTGTTGTAAGAATATTTTTTGTTACCACACATTGTGCACTTGTGAGACTGATTGATTGCTGTTTTTTCTTCTACTCTTATCTTGATGTCTAAAGTAAAAGCAATTATCACATTTGGTCAAATATCAAACTAAAACGAAGTCATATTTCACAGTTGTGAGGGTTCATCTCTTTCCACCTGTGCTTAGCAAGCAGTCCTCAAATTAATTAAGCACTGGCAAAAAGAGACTATAAGTAATATTGACTGGCAACATACAGCACTGCATGGAGAACAACCTGTGCACATGTGTGTGGTTGCATCAGTGTTTGTGCCCAGGTGTGTGGTTGAATTGTTTTTGTTATAGTGTGCAGACAACTGGCAAATGAATGTCAAGGGTAACATATGAAATATTAACATATAAACATACCTGGCCTGACTGGCCATCATTAGTGACAGCTGACTGGACCCAGTAGGCATATGAACGTGTATACATGTGCATATCAATATGAGACAGACAGCAGTGATTGAGACCCGTCTCCAAGTCCCCCCCTCTTTCTCTCCCAGCGAATTCGCATGTCTCTATATGTCTCCAGCTGCCTGAATCCTGTCTCCACGCTGTCCGCCCTCTGCCTATAACCCTTACCTCCCTATCTAACCCCACCCGGCTCCCACTTTCCTCCCCAGTCTGACCTTGCAGTGTGGTGACCAATGATGTAGGCATCGCTCACTAAATCTCCCAAGAAGGACAGTCAAATGTTATCTAGTAGGACGTTAAGTGTTATCACAAAGACAAACACCATCAACGAACACTTCCCTGATCCATCCACTCGTTTTCACCAAACAGGTCATGGGGTATTCTTTGGCAGGAAGGCTTGATATGAACATTAGGTGCAAGCAATTAAAGTGACTGTCAGTCATGGATAGGAGAGTAGTCAAGAAGCCTCTCAGCAAGCCTTGGATTATTCTATTTGGTTCATCTTTAGTTGAGGCATGGCTTTTGTAGTTGTCATTCATGTAAATTCATTTTGTATCTTGGGAACATGCATTCAACATCAAGAACAACAACCTAAGCAGGATTTATAATTTGCTTCGGAGTCGGGATACATGTTTACTTACTCCTACCGTCAGTTACTGTACGTATCACTTACCTGCTATAGAAGCTCTTATCTTCAATTCATTTTCATTAGGCCTTATCTTCAATTCACATAACAGCAGGCCTTCACATTTTTTGAATGTGGCAGAACATTATGAAAGTAAGCAACAGTAGCAGCAACAATTAATATTTGCATTTTGATATGCTGAAATTAATAGCAAAAATCCCCATAAAAGAAACAATTGCATCCAAGTCAGTGGAAAACATGGATGTTTCCCAGCCTTTGACAAAATCTACAGACACCAACACATTCGCCAGCACAAACATGCACACCTAAGCGAACACCATTTTTTGGGATAAAGTTCTCGTGACATGACTGAGCCATAGTTAAGTGGAATACTTTTATAAAACATCAAATCGGCGTGGGTGCAATGTTGAAGGATTCTGGAGGGAGAGTTGGATTTTGAACAAATGGGTAATATGGAGGGAATGGCCCACTGATGCTGAAGTGGAAATTGCAGAGAGGCAGGCCGAGATAGCACTGATTGTGCTCAATCATAGTGTGATTGGAAGATGAGATGGAGAAGGAACTGGTGGTGAGAGTGTACAGATACACAGCCTGTCTGAATCACAGATATACAGCACGTCTGTACTCCACTCTGCTCATGGATTAATTTATTTGTTTTGGGCTCACTCAGCACTTGGGTACATTTAGGTTGAGTTAGCGTGTGTAAAGAACACACATACCCACTCAGGCTTCTAGCCTGAAATGTGCAGAAAGTAATTACACGGAAAAAGAACATTTATAAGACAATCAAAACATTCAAGGACAACAAATAGCTTAAATTAAGCCAAATGTGCGTCCTATTACTGATCCAAAAAAAAGGATCTGGAAATGCAGCGTGAGGTAGATAAATGGTACAGAAGAGTGCTTGGAAGGGAGCACATCGTACATAAATATCGTGGTTGACACAGTACAACCAAGACATAACTATGTTATCACATGTGTAAAATGTTGAAAACAAATCCATCAACACATAAACTGGTTTATTACCAGTCATTATCATCATGTTTATTCATATATCTTGGTTAATGCCAACTGAGAAAACTGACAACCTTGACACCATTTACAGAGGTGCAAGTGGAAAAACGTATTATTAAAATTATTAAAACAAAAAAGAAAAGAAAATATATATTATTCCGTAATGTTAACTAATACGGACCAATTAAGCACAATAATGACAAAAAAAAATTCCAACCAGAAGGATGTCTTTTCAACATGTTTTCCTCTGTGGGGAATCACAAAACATGGCATACATCCTCTTAATTAATGAGATTTCACTCACAATTACAGTTCCTGCAGGAGATTGGCAGTTTATTGTAAAATGAACCATCAATGGTTAAACTGTCGGTTTTCAGGTAGAAAAACTATTTTGGGAATGTGGTTACCATGCTGGATTAAAACAATATGTTTGTCAGTTGATCTTGTACTTCTAGTCAAAATCATACTCATCCAAGGTTCAGTATAAACAGTATTTACTATTTTTTCATAAAATATATTGTACATTTCTTCTTTGAAATGGTCATACTTTTCACCTTAACCAATCCTAAGCTAATACATGAAAGTACTCCGTACAACCCCAATGAGATACAGCGACCACCAACAAACTCAAACCCAGAGCCGCTGGCAAACGTGTGTTGAGCTTGCTTTTGCCATATTACTTTTAACACTGCTCAACACATACAGCCATATCCATGAGTGTGTTCTTTGAACAGACAGAGTCCAACAAACAAAAACCCTGGCCTGTCACCATGACCTTGCTAGTTATCCTGCTAAAAAGATAGTATATAGCTTTGCTTTTTTTTTTTAACACATTGTTCATATTTATTTTGCTGGTTGACATTTTTTAGTAGCTTGAGGAAGTTTGGCTGGCTGTCCTCTATTGGGATAATATTCAACTTAATGTATGGAGGTAATTTACATTTTGCGATTCATAATGAATAGGTCATCATTAAATTATGATGACCTGACCAGGAAAAACTCCAACCCTATAGTAATTGCAATGACAATTATTAGTGGGTGCAGGACTGTGTGTGTGCATGTGTGTAAGGAGAAATGGGAAAATGTTGAACCATCTAAATTAGTAGAAATGTATTCAAAGTGAGTCATGGCTAAATGGGGTGGGGGGGGGTCTGTTTTACCTGACCAGGTCATTAGTTCAGGAGAAACAAGGAAAGAGAAACAAATTTTGAATCTGCGATGCCACCTCTGATGCTAAGCTGCAACATGACATTATCTGAAACATTGTCCTGGGTGGTTTCTACCAAAACAAAAGAAAATCATGAGATGATGTTTTTAACACACTGCAGTCAATTACATATACAGAAAAAATTAAAAGACAACTGCAGCTTTTTCTTTCCTTTGCAAAAAAGTTGACATGGAAGGAATAGAAGCGTTCAGTTGGTATTCATTTTAACACTCCTGTTCTTCACTCAAAACCTTCCTTTTTGACTTTTTTGGATAGGAAAGATTAAGCTGCAGTGGTCTCTTATTTTTTTCCGGAGCTGAATATATATTTCATTTCTATGACATTTCTTGTTATACATTGCAAATGTTTTGTTTAATCAAAATATCAGTAGAAATGACAAAAAGTCAGGACATATTTATATAAATACACAGTAATCAGTAACAAACAGAAAACGGTATACTACGTCAATACATTGCAGTAAATTAGTAAAATAAGTTAGAACATATATTTTTGTCAATGCATAACAATAGCAGGAAAATATTATTGGCATATGATTGTCTTTTTTCTAAATATAAACATTAATTGGAAAAGCTAAGCTTAACATGATTGAGATTTTCTTAATTAATTGCATTATCAATGCATTGTTAATTAAAAAAAGATAAATGTTACAAAGCGTTTTTTTTAATACATTGGGAAAAAATGAATGTCAACAGGTTGACACCAATGTCAGTGCCGTTCAATCAATGCAAACAGTTTTCATAATACATTACAGCCAAGCGGGAAAAAAACCAACTGTGGATAAACCACAGAATTGCAAGATGTTTGGCCACTGGTTGTATATGTCTGTACTATGTATGTATTATGCCCCATGTCATGTAAACCACTCTCTTTCATATAATAATGATTGAACTTACAGAGTATGCAGATGTAAACAACATTTTACACATTCAGCCTAAAAGGGGAGGTGTTACTTATGCAAAAGTCTGAGACAGCACCTTTTAACAAGAAAGGTAAAGGCTTTGAAGGCCAGGAAGACCCCACTGCTGAAAGTGAGACACAAGAAAATCTGGTTGAACATCGAAGAACACATCTAAACAAGCTTAAATCCTTCCAGGAAAATGTCTTGTGGACTGATGATGGCAAAGCATATTAGCGGTACATTTGCAGACTAACAAGCCAAGCATTCAAAGACCCCACTAACTACAGTCACATGTGGGGAGCTTCAATAATGCATTGGAGTTGCTTTGCTGCCTCTGGTATGTGTGAAAGGGATCAGTAAATCACATAATAAAATAGGTTTCTTGGAGAACAATACAGCCTAGTTTCCAGTAAGCAGGCATTTGTAAGGTGCTGGTCTTCTAACAGGACTATAACACAAAACACACACTCATCAAAAGCACTCAGGAATGTCTAAAGAAGGACAAAATCATCACTGTTCTGAAGGGAAGAGTAATACAGAGCTTAAACAGGTACAAGGCCTAAGGTGAAAGCTGAAATCAGCATTTTGGTGAAATATTTTATTATTTTTTATTTTATAATAAACATTTGACTAGTGCAAGCGTGTACATATTTCTGACTAACTGTATACCCAAATGTGCATACACAGTTAGAAGTAACCAGCTGCTCAAGGCATATACCGTTCAGCCTGTACAACCCCCAGAGGCAGTTCCTCCCTGCATTTCCACAGAAAGGGAGCTTGCACAATAAACTGGATATTGGTGTAATCATCCATATATGTTTGCTGTTATAGCAATAATGACACAACTTATTGCCCCTTTCAGATGTTGGTAGTAACATACAGTATGCTGGCATGGACCTGTAGACAGAAGGATGGCTGAGTAAAAGAGAAAAATACAAGACAAGCTGAACTATTTATTTGACTTGAGCCAAGTTGACAAAGACTCACAGTATATGGCCTATCTGTATAGTTAACAATTCATGGTTTTCAGATTTGAGACATAATCCCTTTTGTTTGTCTACTTCCCAGAAATTCTGATATTTTCAGCATTGTCTGATTCTATTGTCACCAAATCTTCAATGCTCATGTAATATGAGATGTGCAATGACACATTTTGAGGATGGCGATTAGCCATAGTCAGTGAGTGCTTGCTAGAGAGGAAGCCAATGAGGTACAACGGTATTGCATAATCTAAAACAACGGTGTCAAACTCATTCCATGGTGAGTCGAGTGTCTGCTCATACCTTGTGCCAGGTTGAAAAACGAAGGTCACCAATTAACTAAGAACTCCTCTAATCTGGTTGTCTAGGTCACTTTTGAACACCAGTTAAATGGTAAAAAAGAAACATCAGACACTGCCCTTTGTGGAATCAGTTTGACACCCCGTGATCAAAATTTTGTACAGATTATGTTATCAAGAACTATGACGAGTACTAGTCTATTATGTGTCACAGCTCTGAAGCTAAAGAGAAAAATAATTTATTTAAAATGTTCTGCATTCAATAATAATACTGAAGAATGTGCCTTCCTGTCATTTATGACAACTGCAAGTCTGTGCACAACTACATTGGCAAGACAAAAAACTACGAGAAAGATCGTTGTTTAATGTGAGATTCTGAGAATTTTGCACTGTCCTGTGTGGCTCAGTTGGTAGAGTTTGGTGCTTACAACAGCAGACCTGTGGGTTTGATTCCCATGGGGACAAGTACATGAAAATATATACACTCACAACTATAAAAACATATTGCAACATGCAAAATGTTAATGTTGACATAAGAAAAAATGTAGTTGTAACGATGTATTTTTTATATCCCAAACAAAAAGCTCAGGGAACTTTTATTTTTGCTCATGAAACAAGTTGCCAACATTTAACATGCTTTTATTTGTTGACTTCTGCCTTTGGCCCTCCCCAGGTTCCCGCACGATTCTGCAAACCAAGCATCACAGACATTCCACCTGTATACGCCCCACAGCGGTCTCCGGTCAGCGTTAGAGCAGGAGAGCGCCCGGGCAGAGTAGGCATGCTCCTGGTCGCTGTCGGCTCTGCTGGTTCTCCTCAGCCATCGGCCGCCTCCTGCGGTGCCATCCTCTAGGTTGCCCCACCTCCAGGTGTTGACCATTGCACACAAAGCCTTATCCACGGGTGACTATCCACACGGGCTCCATCCAGCCTTGTGTCTCGAGGGCTCTGGCCTTTACAAATGACACTTTTAGCTGGAGGTATAGGATGTAACAGGGCTCCGTTGTAGACTACAGATTTGTGGTTATGAGGACTGTCGTTCTTCCCGATCCAAACTCTCCACTGCCCAGCCTGATCTGGTTTTAAGGGCATAGACAAAAGCAAAATCCCCAAAGATAGGTGGAATCAATTGTTCTCTGCCCTGTACTCATCTGCCAGGCTTGGGTTGTCCGCAGGGCCAAACGGTCACACAGTGTTAACAAAATGTGTCCATGAATCCAGTAGTTAGTTCTCAGTAACAGCTGAATGGAGCATGACGTGTGTTGATGGTTTCAACAAGGCTTGAAAGTAACAGGGATGAAAACATGTTTTCTATCTCAAACACTCCTCAGTGCACCCTATTTAATGATGCACACCTGAAGAAAAATCTTCTCAGATGGTATGAATTTAAGTATAGATTGGGGAGAACAGTTTGTTTAAAATGCTCTGGCAAAATAATCAAGGTTGTATCTAAATCATTGGGTGTGAACTGAGATTGAATGCTCAAAGTATACGTCAAAAATTAAGTCAAGAAAACGTAGTCAAGGTGTCAAGGGCTAAAAATGAGTAAAAATCGTGACCCCCCTCACTTTGACGTGACAGGAAAAGGAGAGTCTTAACTGTCGCTGTGTAGGTAAAGGGAGAGGTATAGATTAGTTCAACAAACCCTACATATAACACGCGTGAAAACGTAGGTGTTAAGCTCAATCTCAAAGCAAAGGGCACGCTTCGGGGAAGACAAATGCTCCTTAGCGCTACCAATTTAATGATGCACACCCGAAGAGCCATTTACTAGATGGTATGGATTGAAGTATAGATTGAAGAGGGGAACTATTCACGTCATATCCTCATGTTTAAAGCTTGCATCCTATCCACGTTATCGAATGTCAATGAAGCACCCGATGGTATCCTCAACATAAATCAAAGTGCAAACAAAGCGTTAAGGAGTCTAAATCAGAATGAGAACCAGTCAAAATTGCTTTTGAATGGCTGGTAAAATATAATAAAAATGAGACTAATATCTCCCGTCAGGCTGAATTGATTGTATTGATTATACCGACGAGGAATGAGTATGTGTACACTGCACAGAAAGTGAGTGAGCATGGTCTGTAGAGAGACGCACTGGGTGAGAGAGAAAATGAGGCAGCAAGCAATAGAGAAAGGCAGCGAGCAGAGTTAGAGTGTTATGTGACGAGATGAATGTTTGGCTGAGGAGCAATGCATCCGCGCACTCTCTCTCCAGTGCTCCCGTCTCCTTCCTAACTCCCTCCTCCTTTGCCATCCAGCCGACGGCTGATCAACCTCTGTTCCTCTCGTCTCTTGGCGCCAGGACATGAGTGGACTGACCCGTTTGATTCATGCGAGGGCTAATTCACGGCGTGCAATCGGGGAGTGAAAGCGGAAAGCTCAGGATTCTCGTTCTCACTCTACAGTACATCCATAATTCAGCATTTGCACCTTCCTCCTACTCCTTGCCGCTGTCGTGTGCTGCTCGGGTTCCTGATGCTGTTGTAGGTTACACTTCAGTTCCAGCCTGCCTGAAGTACCTTTACTGAGTCAGAGGTCAGAAGTCTCAACTTGGTACATTGGTAAGAATAAAAACGCTGTTTTCCTTGATGTGCTCTGGATTGCGTTAAAATGTTGTTTGCTGTAGAACCATGAAAAGATTAGTGGGTGTTATCATGTGTGTTGAGTATTGAGCCATTTCATGAATGTGTGTGAGTAAAAAAAAAAATCGGAAGTTACGTTTTTTTACTTTTTGTATTGGCTTGGACATTTCCCTGACGCATTGTGCAATACTTTATATTGCGCTGCTATGCCTGTCAGCTTTAAATCAATCCCTCCCTTTTCTCCTCGTCCTCCTTTATTTTCTCTCCATATCCTTCTGTTAGACTATCATTACTTGGAGTGAGAGATGGCAAACCGAAGATAACGTATGTTTACTCTCTTGTCTCTTGGTGGAGCTCAAAGGTAGCAGGACAGGGGCACTTCAGCCAGTTAGAGATGTAGCCTCTACCTTTGCTCTATATCATGGAGCTTTGAATTGGCAGGGCTCAGATCACATATAAAAAAATAATTGTGCATGCTCTTGAGCGTATACACTTTTTCTGTGTGTGTGTGTGTGTGTGTGTGTGTGTTTGTTGGAGATGTACTGTGTGCGTGTGTTTGTCGGAGTGTCAGGGACCCTGAAAACATCCTGTTTTGGATGCAGCAGACCTAACATCTGAAAGTGGCGGATCATTTTTATCTGGAAAAAAGAAACGGAGATGTAATAGGTCAGCTAGACAGCCTTCTGATGTGTTACCTGATGAAGTGTTAGGTGGATTGAATCCAAAATCTGAGGCAGCGTTGTCAATGCAGTTGAGTTTCAAAGACCACATTCCCCTGTGATACCCTCTAGATCTTTACACTCCTGTCAGAGAAAAAAGTCTGACTGAAATATTTATATAGAAGGTGAATGAAATCTCCACTTCACTTCTGTGAGGTGAAATGGAGAAATCTGGCATATTTGGACTAACACAGGATGCCCAAAATTGCTGACACATTGGCCATGATCATTTGTATTCCACAGATGTTATTATGGCTACGGCTTTGCATCTGTATGATCCGCCGAGACTGAGGTTTCATCAGAACGGTACATGCAGCATTATGAATCATACCGGTTCATTAAAATGCCTCCAGCAGGCATGTTGGATTACCCAGCTGCTACTTGCTGTTGGAAGTGTAGAATCTGGAAGAGGCCTCATATGTATATCTGTGCCTTTATGACACATGGGCGCATGGGCTGCATCATCGAAGCTCTCACCATTTTGAAGTAATGCCATTTTATCTTATCATGATTGTCTGATCTCTACCAGTGACATGTTTTGACATTCCTTGAACGGGATCATAAGGCTGGAATAGCCAATGAAGTTGGAAGTACCACCCAGTTGACTACTTAAAAGTGGCGGAAGCCGTAAATGTCCTTACAGTAAAGCGTTACGTCCCGAATATGATTTCTTTCCATCTATATGATTGGTAAGGAATAAGGGAGGCACTGAATGCACTGTAATTAAAGTCCGATTTTGTCCTGTTTTTTATATTTATATTTGTAAATGTTACAGTGTGTTCAACATTTCGAGTAGTCCCATTTCATGAAGGTCTCCACCGACTTAATTAAAACATTTATATTACATCTTTTTGTTTAGTTTGATCGACAACGCCAATATGTTGGCAAGCTTTGGGCTTTTTTGATAATCACAGATGTGAAATCACTGCTTAGTTCAGAGCGTGTTTTTGGTCAATTGGTCTAAGGGGTAACTACTAATGAGCTGACCCTCGCCTGCCACTACATTTCTCTTCTTTCAATCAATCCATACTAATCTATGAATGGGACATAATGGTGTCAAGATATTACCAATCACTAATCACAGTCATTTGGAACGTAATTCACCCTCTGCCTCTCACTTTCTCTCCTTCGCAGTTCATTTGTTTTTATCGTGACTGCTGACGATTAGATGGATGCTTCCCATACAGATTTTACAGCAAGATACACCATAGAGACAGCGAGGTTCTAACTCTAATATGTTCTGCATGAACTAGCCTTTTGGGTAGAAAAAAAAAGATTTTTGCCAGCAGTTGGTTGCGGAAATGTGTAATTGATTTTAGGATGCCATTTTAAAAACATCCTGTGGTGTCACTCTATTTCCACCAGTGGAGGGATTCCTGAGTAACTGAAGGTAATATGCCCTGTCTTCCATCCATCTTTTGAAATAGTGGTAGCTATTTTGTATTAGAATTTCACAATTATAAATAGCTAATATATTTGAATTTAACATAAGTGATTGTCTTTAAATGACAAAAGATACCTCAATTAAAGGAGGAGAAACGGTTGATATTATGACTACTGTAGCATGGCATCACATATTTTTTTTACTTTATACCACAAGCATTTACAGATTTAGATTTACATGGTAATTTAAAAAATACATGCGTAGAATCCAATCTATTCTAATTGCT
>JACXGJ010001172.1:65000-75117 GCA_016801105.1 Esox niger
CCCTTCATATGTGCTTTCAAAGCTGTATTGTTTTTGTAAGCAGTTAGAGCTTCTGGATAAAGAAGCTCTAACTACTGGGTTAGTTTCTGTTATTATTAGTTTTTTTCTAAATGTATTGAAGGATATTGTGAAAAAAGTTTTCTTTTTGACAATGTGACATCTAGAAAACAGAAACAAACACATTTCATGCGCCTTGGTGCTTGCTCATACCTGCTTGTTTACAGAACGTAAATAACTCAACAAGACTATTTTAGGACAAGAAACTCAACTATTGGTGCATGTCTGTAAAGTGGGCAACTTGTGTTTGGAAACATTTAGTCTTTGGTCTGCACCTGCAACCTCTGTATATCTGAGCACATAGATTCTAACACTTGTTTGACTTGGGAGGAAATAGATGCGAGAGCTGCCTTATTGGTCGATTAGACTTGGGTGTCATTGCCATTGTAAATTTCCAAAGTAATTGGTGGTCTATATTTGTAGCTCATATGAAATGAAGTAGGCCGCTGGACTGATATTCTTACCATCTCCTTATAATGCATCTTGTTATTTTATAGGCTACCCATCTACAAGTCGCTGAAATCATGGCCCCCTCCCTCCCCACTCGGGTTAATGCTGCCTTGCACACCCGCAGAATGTTGCAAGATGCATACCCACAGTGGGGGTTATTGTATGCTTCTTAATGAATGTCACTTTTTGGGACCTGTGGATTACTCATTCGGCAGCTTTGGTAAAAATACAGTAAAGGGGGACATGAGGAGAGATATTAGGCGAGGTATGAGGTGAGACATGAGGAGAGATATTTGACCTTTTGTAAATTAGCAAATTGGAACTTGAAAAGCACAAGTTCCAAATTATTAAAAAGTAAAGTTCGTACTGTTCCTTAAAAGGTGCCGCTAGAGCCCTAAAGAGCTCAGAACCATGTCAAACATTGTTCAACATAGGGGTGTCCATCTGGATTTATTTTATTTTATGAGAAGTATTTTTTTCTCAAAAAGCCGGAGAATATATGTGCATATGACGTTGATTAAATGACAATTTGTGTGAGGCCTTTTGACTGGGCTACAAAAACACAATTGCATCTTTGATTGACCAAGGTGATCAACAAACACGCATGAAGGAGAGCATGTCCTAGAAATGGCTTCAAAATAAAAAAAAAAGTATAATCCTCATTTAAAATGAAATGGTAGAAACTATTCTGTATATTACTGCCATCAAACTTAAGATCATTGATTACAATTTAATTGCAAGTCCATTAGACCAGAGTGTCACAGCCCTTAAATGTCAGCGCACAAATTGACACAATAACTGTCAGAGTCTATATGTAGCCCATGCAAATCTATATGGAATGTTTCTGGTACAATAACTGCACCAAGTACAATAACTGCTAATTTAGGCTAAAGTATGAAACACATATCAGCCCTTCACAAATCATGCATTAGGTAGATGTGTACTGGTATGATTGCATTTAGAAAAAAAAAAAATTCCGGCCTATATATTTCCAGTGTAATATTTCCAACTGCTAAGTTCGCAAGTGTCTTATTTAGATTCAATAGCATGGGAACAGTTGAGGCTCAATGTCAAATATAATGTCAAACTCTCCCAACTATCACATCTAAGGTTTAACATGCCATGACATAATCAGTCTGGCCTACACTGAGAACCACTTCATATTCTGGACTTTTGACCAAGTTCTTGGCAATTTGCTAGTTTTTCAAATTCTACACATTGTAGTAAAACAATATTGCAGAAAATCTAAGGTGACTGCACGCGTTAAAATCTAATTGTTTTGTCTAGTGACGGCCGCCAGAAGACAATATAATCCAACCGTTAACGGAATGGGGGACATTTCATGTGCCGCCCTGCAAGCATTGCAATGAAGAACACTATTCTAGATGGTTTCTTAATGACTCGTCTTTCATAGTCAACATCACACACCAGGATATTCCTCAATGCACAATTCCAGAGAGAATTCCATGCATAACGCATCACCAGTGGGAATGCTGTTTTTACCTCAGCCCTTGGGGCAAACACACTAGGGCCTCCTAATTACCTAAGCACACAGTTTTGTAAATTTAGGAGGTAAAACTTCCCATAGAACATTGGAGGCTGTGGATCAATCGTGGTTTTATGGCACACAGAAGAAATGATGTTGCTTTAGTGTTTCAACATATTGGCAGAGTGTATAAGCATCAACCCTAAACAGAAAGTGATTATATGACAATACAAAGGCACAAGGAGTTGTGATGAATGGCTAATCGCAGTCCTTAAACATGACAGAGTGTCTGGACACGGCTATTTGTCGTGGTATATTGGCCATATGCTGCACACATCCAAGATGTCTTGTTGCTATTAGTAAAAAGTATTATAGTGAAAAAATACCTGTGGCATATATTCTCATAGAATATGGCTTTCAGCAAATCAGAAAGAACAGTTTGAACCACCCAGTTTAATAATAATAATAATAATAATAATATAATGTTTAGATAGTGTTTCTGTAATCCTAGTAAAACATGATTGCTGCATTTGTTCAATAAAAAATACACTGGATTTCAGTATACCACAAGGTATTCTCAAGATATGACCAAATGAATAATCTGTTCAGGCATCATTTTGCAGAGTTAAACAAGTGAATAATTATTTTGTCATTTAAGCAATTTCACAGATTATGGTCAATACAAATATGACCACCTGCAGTAACAATCTTTTCTCTTGGATTCATTTGCAATTTCTGTAAAACAATGTCCCAGAAGGATGGATATATTGTATATATTTTGGAAAAACAAAGCTGTTAAATGACTGTCAAATTCCTATTTCAAACAACGTTATGCAGTGTTGTCCTATCATTACATCAAACAATATTGGGTACAGTAAAATCATAGGTACAAAGATAACTCTGCACATATAGAGTGGCTATAAAGTGTTCAACATCTTTGGACTTTTCCACATGTTATTGTATTAAAAAATTAAATCAAAATGTCTGCCTACCTATACTTTTGTTGTCCACGCATTTTTAGGGCACTGTATATCGACCAGACCCGAGATTGCTAAACTCGAGATTAGCAATCTTTTTCTGCCTAGCCAAAACCAGTTGGGAGCAAATTGCAGAGTTAATACTGTCATTGGGTTACATATGTTACCTCAGCAACACAGCAACAAAGGGTCAAAGTCGTCTGTCAGAGTGCATGATCAGTATACTAGGGATCAGTTCACTAGAGTGCATGATCAGTTTACCGGGCATTATTTAAACGGTTGACTGGCAAATATTTGCTAGGTTTCACCTCAAAGATTTGGTGAAGTGTTTATATGACCCTGCTGTCACTAGCCCCAGCTAGGGTCACACGGCGCCATCGATCCAGTAGGATTGCTGTAATGTCCACGCATACCCTTGGGTAGACTGTCTTAGGACGCCACATATAGGATTCCACCTCTCCGGCTTAGTGGCGCGATTGTATCATCCCCTAGCGTGTCGTAACAAATGTCTGTCTGAAAGGGAACTTTGGGTTAGGAATATAAAATTGGTTCGCTGAGGAAGGAAACAAGGTATGACATCTCGAGGGCCCACGTTGTTCGAGAGACTATAAGGTGGACCTGAATCAGTGCGAGTTCAGCCTGGGTTTTATCACCAACTCCACACCTGTTTTCCCCTTAAATAGTTTGTATTCAGATTGTGCATGTGCAAAAGGGCAAGTTGTACCTTGTTTCCTTCCTAAGGGAACCACGTTTATATTCATAATCCAACCAGGCTTAGCTGAATATATGAAGAAATAACAGGAGAAAATGTAATAGGCTAATCATGAAATATGCCAAATCATTATTGAAGAAATCCTTATTTTGTTTTAATGAATGAGGTAGGAGACTAATCATGAATCAAGTTTTGGCAAAACCTTCAGCACAGACTAATTGTAAAAAAATACACAGCTCTTTCACAATTTTTTACATTACTGCTAAAAGCAGACCATAGTCTTTTAAATTAGAAATGTTTCATCTTGATTAAACAACTTAAGAAAATTAAGAATTAAACATTGTGTATAACAACCAGTGTTCGGGAGTAATTAGTAATTAGTATATATACAATTATCAATAGCTTGGTGGTAGTTTAACTACAGCATTCTACTTTTTAGCAACGTAGTGGTGTAGGTAACTAAAGGACCTAAAACGTACAGTTCTTGTACATACAAAAAGAAAAGGGAATTTTTATTTTAGAAGTTCTATGTCTTGGAGATAGGGGTTGGGATTCATGGCTTCCTGTATAATCATTGTAAAAAGAAAGTTTTCATAATCTCTTTGCTTCTGATCCATGTACCAATTTAGCTATTGTAGCAGGACAGATCTGATTACAGGTAATGTTTTAATGACTTAGGCAATATATTTTATTTCGTCAGAATTTATATCAAAAAAGAAATTGACAAAGGCAGTTTTTACATTATGCCTAATGATGATTGATGATTGATTAAAAAAAAAATATTAAAAGCCAAAAAGGTCTGTTGTTTTTTGGCATAATAGCCTGCACTTTTAAACTGTTTTTATTTGATAAAATAATTCTAAATTTAAAACAATATTCAAAATACTTTCAATATTCAAAAATATTGAATGACATAATTTATGATGGTCTCTCCCCAAGAAGGTTTAAAGTAGTTAACTAATTTTTAAAACAGTTCTAGTTAGGAAAACTTGATATTAAGGGTGTCATGTAGTGAGGCTTAGCTATATCCAGTGTAAAGTCACAATAACATGCAAGACCTTCAAGAGGACTGTTATCTTTGAATCAAGAAGATTCTGATTTTCTAAACACAGATCTCCCTGGTAAAACAATTAAGAGAATGGTGTAATGGCAAGAACCCTGTACAGTTGGAATTCCGTGTGAATTTTATATCAAAGTCTGTGACCTTACACAGCATGCAAACTGAAATGACTAGAAACCACTACCACCTACACCTACTTGCTGAGTTTGTGTGGCAATGGCAAGTTCTGATTTAAATCATTAGGATTCAAGGCACAATTCAGATAATGTGATGTCATGAAAATGACTTGAATTTTATAAAACACCATTCCAACAAGTGGTTTCCAATATGCATACCATTGTAATTGTGACATATTCTAGACAACTACAATTTTGGTCACTGGTGTAAAATGGCTAGTCAGTTAGCACTGCAGTTTGCGCTGGTAGCAATTGAATTGGTTATGCTACCTCCTCTAAGTAGTTTTTTCCTTTCCCTCCCTACATATTATGGGTGACAGTTGTCATTGTGTTCAGAGGATTGCTGGAAGCTCTTAGAAAGGCTTGAAATTGTATATACTCTGACAAGCTTTGCAATAAATGTGCTTAATAAATTTGAAAATATGATTGATAATTACCCAAGTGTGTGTTGGCCTATTTGATAATTAAATCATGCCGTGTCACTTTATGTCAAATACACTCTGTCAGTTATTTTCTTTCTGGCTCCCAATCCGGCTTTTGCAGTGGCAGTGGTGGTGTAACTTAAATTATTACTTGGGCAAAATCACAAAACAATGCATAGAGGTTGTACAGCCAAAGCAAAACTGAATGGCTTGCACTGGACATGGACAGGTTGAAAACTGTGTGAAAGATTATACCATTAAAATAATCTGTTATTTAGAAAGATCTAAAGGATCCACAAATTTGTAATGCACAGTGAATAATGTACATTGATTTTCTGCGAAGGTACGGAATACATAATGACAGAATAGAATGTGATTGCAGGAAAAGCCCTGTGTTATATTCACATGGACAGAATGAGCTCTACTTAACCTAGGAAAGAGCAGGAGTATTTGTTGCTATGGTTTCTCATCAGGCTACACTTCATGCTTTCTATCTGGAGCCAAGAAATCAAGAGTTTGCTCAAGTTATGTTTTGACAGACCTTGCTGGGTTAATAATTCATCTTTCTGGAATACCCCTCAGGTCTAAACAAGATGTTGTGGGTTATTTTAAATTGGTCACGTTTGCCCACTGACGGGCTGGAAAACCACACTTTACCTTTGTAGACTATACCTGCTTTTGCCTAAAATTCCAGCGGTGTGGACTGTGTAGGTCCTTTGCCGAAAGCTATGTGATTACTGTTGTATCTGGCCCGTACTCAGGAAAACCACAGGAAAACCACAGCCCTCAGTATTGTTAAGGGCTTCATGAAATTATTTTTAACATTCAGTCTACTGCAGATGCTACAGCCATACTTAAGCCCAAATTTTATGTAAAAGATCCAGCTCATGTTTAAGTACAGGAACACATGTTCCTCATGTTATAAAACAGGATTATTTTTCTTTGAAGAGGAATGGTGTTTTTGCCAGATTTCAAAACTGTTTTCTGATGCAAATGAGCATTCGGTGGAGTTATCTCGTTTGTCAGCATTTGTTTCAACTTTGCTTGTCACTTTGTTAGTCTGGATGTATTTCACGTGGACTGGGAGAGCAAATAATTAAGCACAGTGTTGTAATTGGAATGAGAGGGCAGAACAACACCTTCAGATGTTTTCTCCATACTTCCTACATTAATTCATAATTTGTTTACAACTGTCCTAAATTGGTGCTATTTAGTGTGGTGTGCCTTTGCTATGGATCCCTATGCCAGTTCTGCCTGAAACATGCAACTCAATGACATTAAAACCCAGGGAGGATATCTTGTGTTGAATATTAATACAAAAGAGGACTTGACACATTTAGAATGACAAATCACTTTTCATGACTTGCTCATGCACTCTAAAAGCCGGGTGTTGTCACTGCACTCTTCTCATTCAGCTGCCTGTTGTGCCCACAGTGTTCTTTGAACACACGTACGCACACTCCTCCGGCTCCCTTCCTAACGCTCACTCCCTCAGAAACAGCCTGCCTCTCAGCCTAATCGTTAGCATCAGCAAGTCACGGTGAAATAAATAGACACTTTTTTTAAAGAGAATGCCATAGTGGCCACAGTTCAATTTAGAAGTAGCCCAAAAAACTGCCATCCGTGTCCAATGTATTTTCATCCGCAAGATTGTTTTTGAAATTAGCCCAATTTGCAGGAAGAAAGTGGACGTGATAACACTATGATATATATTCATGATTCATTCCACCACTTCTGCAGATAATTTATAGATATGTACTGAATTTACCATGGAAGAACGCATCCCCATGCACCTTTAAAATAACATAAACAAATATTTTTCATTTAATTCATTTAGTTCAGTTGTTACAATAAGTGCATACATTATTAAAGAGCTAGGTGAAACAACCACACAGCTTAGTAATACGTGCATTCTTAGAAATTAATTAGTTATAATTGCTAATAAACAAAACATGAAAAAGCTAAGTTTAAAAGGGATTATGGACTTGTGGCAGTGAAACTATTTCAGGAACACTATGAAAAGTTTAGTTTTCAGATGTTTTCTGAAGATAAGCAGAGACTCTGCTATCCAAGCCTCTAAGGAAAACTGGTTTCACCACTGAGGTGCCAGGACAGAGAAGAACACAGATATTGTAGAACACATGGACAAAGTTGAAAAGAGAGGATGGTTGATGTTAAAACAACATAGAACACAGAAGCATGTGCCTTGAGAATACAAATGTGAGTGGGTTTGTGAGGGGGACAGAGATTCAATGTTGAATGTTAGCTGTTAGTGGGTGTGTTTATTGGGCCATCAACCAAATGTGTAACTACATCTCTGAAAAAAGACTACCCATATCACATGCAAATACAAAATCTATTATAGTGTGCAAAAAACACCAGGACCTAGACGTTAGCAGTTAGCCAATGCCACAGTTCAAATGCAAAATAAATTATTGATAACAACTAGCAATCCTAGTTTAAGATGTCAATAATGGTTTTGCAGTGGCCAATGTTGCAAGTCTATATTTAGTGAGCTTAATTTGGATAGCTAGTTAGGTTACAGACAACTTGCTAACTAGGACAATGATTTAGCTGGCTTACAACATCTAGCTAACATGTTTTTGCTTAGACAGACCAGAGGACAGTTTTCCTCTTTGCCTTTTACATTCAATAAACCAGATTTAATTCTGGTACCTGGGACACCAGGTAAATAAAATGTTCTATAAGGTAAAATAGAAAACCAGCAGTAGATTTGGTCCCAAGGCCTGGAGTTAAGAACCACTGCTATCAGAAACATATCGAAGTATATCTGTAAATTATCTGTCCTGGGACAAATCAAAACAATGCTTCGGTGCTCCCCAAGAGTCTGTTTTTGGAAGACTTTAGTTTTCACTATAAATGTATTCTGCTACTTGCTGCTTTAATCCGGAAACACATTGTACATTTCAATGAAACATGGTGAAATTCCAAAATCGCATACCCTCAAAACCTATGTTTCAGATCTACGGAAGTGGATGACAGAAACTTTCTGAACTTTGAAACATAAAATGAAATGAAAATTGTTGTTTTAAAAAGAGATATGCTATTGGATCTGGCTGCTTGCCTGGTTACTCTATCTCTCTTCTAGGATATTTTCACTCCAATACATAATATTTTGGCTGAGTCACTGGCAAATTTGTGTTACATGAAAATGTCCCTAGCGCTCATGCGATGGGAGAGAACTGTATGAGCTCAACTCTGTCTCAGGGTGGTTAGCAGTTTGGTTGTAAGCGGTGTCCCTTTGGAGGCTTGGGGCTTGTAAAAGTGGGTGGAGGTATTATTTTCTGCCTGGTTGGCCTTGACTCTTGGTTATTTTTGGATGGGACCTGCTCGCCATTTGAAAGTGCAAAAATATAGATTTTGTCTTAGATGGTCATGTTCTCTTATAGACCGTTTATCCACACAGATCCTTGTGAGTCTTCAGTCCTCTCTTGTTGGCACTCTGCTTCAGCTCACCCCGGAGGTTTTCAACATGGTTTATATCAGCGGGCTGGACATGGGAAAAGCTTAATTCTGGGGTTATGGGTATTTGTATTTGAAGAAATGCATTGTCCTGCTTGAAGAGCAAATAATGATCAAATTTCTGCTTTCTGGTTGAGATCCAGTCAAGTTCCTCAAAAAAAAAATTGGCATGGAGGTGGTGCCACATCACAATAGTCCCAAATAAAATGTCTGTAGATGCTGTACATATTATCTACTGACTGTTGGTAACATTTTAACTTACTAACCAACTAACATTTACTAACCCTAACACTTTAACTCTGCAACCAGTATTATTTATCGATTTTGTGATACTCTTATTTTCCCACTTGTCATTGTGTTTGATTTAGGTTATTTCACTGTTGAAATTAATGTTTATTTGGGTATCTCTATCATTGCCAACACAATAAGAGTTGTTAATGGATCAGTGGTTTAACAATCATGATGTTAATAGGTTTGGCAACAGGAAGGGGTGCTGATATGCTTATACTCAAAGGTCTATCTTTTTTCTGGGAGGGAATGATTTTTGCGACACAGAAGAAAAATTCAGAGGGGACAACCATGCATCATCCCAAAAACATCTTTGGGGACATTGCGGCATATGCAGGAAAAAGACGTAACATTCCAGAGACCATGACAAACTTTCACAAGAATGTCTTAAAACGATCTTTAGGGATGAACTAGGAACTAGAAAAATACCACGGGACAATTACACAAAGTCCCTGGGGATATGTTTTCTCATGTTGTTTTGCTTTTCTTCTGGTTTTCAACTGAATCCAAACCTTGATGTTGGTTAGTTGGTGATGCATTTGTTCAATTTAAACCATGTTTGGAAGAGTAATTCGACTTTATTTATTGTGATCCACTATAAATCCTCAAGTCAATCTTTGCATTTATTATTTTCAAGTTTTCCGATGTATGCGATTAGAAAAGGAATGCGTTAGTGTTGATTTAAATTTATATCTGGGCCTGAAGTCTGTCCAGAAAGTCTTTAAGCAGGATAAATATTTCAAATTTTATTACTCGTAAAGCACTACCGATTGTATTACTCATCTGTGGGCAGATTGGATTAGGGTTGAAGCTCTTTGGACTTTCTTACTGTTGATTTCCCTGGAGGCCCAGGTTGAACTTAAATGAATCCTCCATCCTTGCCAAAACCACAGTACCTCTGTGCTCCTTACGCTACTCGCCAGAGGGTATAGATTAGCAAAATAGACTTCATGAGTTTAGTAAGGATGACAGCTTTTGGGTAGGTCATTCCATATTACCTTGATCA
>JACXGJ010001172.1:75217-91793 GCA_016801105.1 Esox niger
TGTGTGTGTGTGTGTGTGTGTGTGTGTGTGTGTGTGTGTGTGTGTGTGTATGTGTGTGTGTGTGTGTGTGTGTGTGTGTATAGCTCCCAAGCATTTTTGTGGCTTGGTACGCGTCAGTTCATTTGATGAATTTGGATGGTGCTAATAATGTTAATTCCAAGCTAGGACAGAGGTAAATAATGGCTGCCTGTGAGAAATGGCTCAACAGGCCTCAACAAAGCATAATTCCACTCAAATATGCCTCTGCGGTGCCTGACAAGCCATGCTTTCTATCTGATCGGGTAACCTGTTACTTACAGTTTGAACATATAACTGTGCTTGTTCTGGACTCATGAAGATAAGAAACATGATATCCCTAGTTGATACTGACTGCTGACAAGATGTACTTTAAGGTAGCGTCTTGAAGCATTCTGTTTTTCTGAGTTGCTGCATCATGCTGGGCACAATCATTCTGACCCACTCAACATCAGAACTGATTTTTATTTGTAACCATCCTAAACCACATACAACTTTTCAGATAGCTGATATGTTACCTGCCAGAAACATATATGTACTTATTTAAATTTTTTAGAAAACCACACCGTTGGCCTTTCATATTCCCTACTTGCACAGACGTCCAAAATATCAATCAATTTCAACAAGACAAATTGCTTGAAAAAGCTGTCCAAACAAGCAACATGCGGGAGGTTTAAATTTTTTTATTCTTAATTTTACCAGGTAAACGGACTGAGAACACATTTTAATTTACATCTATGACCTGGGAGCCATTATGGTTAAGTGCCAGTAAATTCAGTCAGACGCTCCGACCGCAACGTTACCTGCCGCCCCTAATATCATGTCCATTACTCACCACTTTAGGTTTTCAAATCCACCAGACATATGTCTGTGCACAACCAAATCAATGCTAGCAAGTTGGGTTCTTCCTCATTGGGCCGGTGATTTAAATGACCCCAATTGAGTTTCTGGCTGTGGGTTGATAATGTATGGAAATGCAACTCTTGATTATAAAGTAATTTGCCCTGAAAATGACATCCTCCTTGGTAAACTCACTATGGAAAACATCTTAAAGTGCTTTTCACTGCAATAAACTCCTCCAGAATAAACATGTTAAACATAGTATGGGTAAAACATTTTAATGGATTTTTTTGCACACCTTTGTTTATCTTAATGGAGTAGGGGCCAGGCATGGTGACAGCATGTCAATCTGCAGATCAATTGTTGGTTCCTTGCCTACAGCCACTGCATTACATTACCATAGTAATCATTTGTGGACCTTTTTTTACATGTGGAGGTCTGCACTTAAAGCAGGCTAAAAAACAAATGGTTGGACTAGCATTCATTTCCTCATGAATGCTCATAGTGGTAAATGCTATGCCTTTAAATGTTATGTCTTAGACATGACATGTGGATGAAAACAAAGCATGCCTTGGATGAACACAAAATCATACAGAAGATACAAACGTATTTATGGTGAATGATTTTACCTCAAATAGTATGCAGATCCAAATTGACAATTTATCTTACAATATTTAAGCCTCCAGTCTGTCTTCTTATGTGTGAGGTTTCTCAGCAATACATATTATGCCCCCAACTGTTTTGACATACTTGCTTACAATATAGGAGATTTTTTAGTCCAGATTATTGTAATTATGTTAAAATAGAGCTTTTCTGTGTTTGAAGGAAGCAAGAGTACCCCAAAGCAGAAATGTGTAGGCGTATTCCGGTCATGAAAACTATGAATGTGATTATTGCACTGATTGGCCAGCTCATCAATCTCAGGAGTATTACATCACATTCCATGGCATTTTTTAAATAGTCTCTTTGAGATGCAAGCTTGAGGTGGGCTTTTTGAAGTGTCTTTTTTTCTTAGAATATATGCTTATGCAAGCTTGATGTGGAGTTTCAGAAGTTTTTAATGTATGTGGCCGAAGCAAATCATGCTTTGGCCACATACGAATGTAGGATGAGTCATAAATATTATTTGGGTATGAATAAAATATTAACTGAAGCAACACTAGGCTATTGCTTTAAGTAAGTGTTAAGACTTGACAGACTGTGCATTGCCAGTGAATGAATGTGTAGCTCAGTGGTGTCACAAGCCTTCAACTGCTGATGTGTGTGGCAATTCTCTGCCAACCCAGTGTGGAATGTGATAATGTGCTTAGGAAACAGATGTCAACATTTCATTTGTCAGGATTGCCTCTGAAAAAATAGATTTTTTGCACACAAAAAATGAATTGTTTTGTTGCCATAGTGCAGTTAATTTCTTACATGAACATTACTCTTTCCACTCCTCTTATTGTTGCCATTTCAACAGAATAGAACAAGTAATCTCAATTATGAGCAATCCCAAAGAACTGTACCTCCAACAATGCATCTGTCATACTACTCAACAGCAGATTGACACCTCTCTAGTCTAATCTCTGAGTCCGACATGCACAGGGACTGGTTGGTGCTTACCTTCAGTGTGTGTTTGGTCCTCCCTTCGTACCCCCCCTGGTTGGTGCTGATGAGGACCAGCTGCATAGGGGTAGAAGAGACCCCACTTGATGCCTCTGGAATATTCCTGCATCTGCCTGTGTTTCTCATGGGCCCTCAGTGCTGAACCTCCGAGGACATGAATTGCTGTCCATGGTGCTGATAACCCGAGGATATGAACTGCTGTCCGTGGTGCTGAACCTCTGATGACATGAACTGCTCTTTATGGTGTTGAACCTAAGAGGACAAAAACTGCTGTCCATGGTCTCAAAACTGCTGTACATGGTGCTGAACTTCTTTACAGGGACTGCTGCCACGTTGCTGAACCTTGTTAGACATGGACTGCTATCCATGGTGCTCAACTTCCTAAGACAGGTACTGCTGTCCATAGTGCTGACTGAATGAGGGCAGCATGCTCTTCCCAGACGGTGGCCACACACCGATTTGACTGGCTTGCTATACTACATAGAACTAGCATATATTATTCATTCGAGAGACATGTTTCAGCATCTTGTGGTGAGTGACTTGCATTTCTCAGGTTTGTCTGTAACAATATTATGAGTTGCTTCCATAGCTACTTCTACTTTTCTAATGTGGCCATAGTTGCCAGCTAGATACATTTCAGTCTGTTGTATCAGCTTGTATAGGTGAGCTGTACTGTTCTACTACAAAATAGCTCTGACAAATTGTCAGATTTGTATTTCCATTTAGCAAATTACGTTTATTTGAGTTTGTAGTTACTACTTGTTACAGAATTGAAGCAAGATAAGTTGTCTAACATGTTTTTCAATAAGTGTGGATAACAGGATTGTCACAGGAATGGAAACACATTCAACATTCAACACAATCATATTGCAGATTTCTACCTAAACCGGTTTAGAAGGTAGTATAAGATCAGAGTAGAGACAGACAGCCAACAGAGTCCATGTTGTGTGGCCTTGGGGAGGGGGAGGCTGCTGATTATAAAACAAAATCCTGTTGCCCATTCACAGATGGTAGAGTGGCTTCCATTCAAGATAGGGGAATTGAGTCCAAGGAATGTCCCCCTGGATGTGAGTAGAAACATGTCTTCACTGCCAGGCCGACATTTGGCATTTTCCTGTCAGCAGGCCCCATTTACTCCCTCACCATTTTCAGTCTGTAACTTAAAATGATCTAATATTCCAGATATCCTCTACCATAATCTCTGGCAAAATAATATCTGCAAAATGGTTTGGGAATATTTTTTTTCACAGCAAACAGGGACATTTGTAATGTTAAAATAATTACAGGAGTAAACACTAGATTGTAATATTTAATTAATTCTTATTTTGCTATGAAAGAAAAAACAGTGCTCCTACTTCCTACTCTATCAAGTGAATGCGGTATATTTTTCATATGTCCCTGTGGTGTAACTTTTTTAAGGTTCAATGGAGTTTTTCTGTTTACAAAATGCTGTCCATAACCGTCCATAAAGTTTTATCTGAAGGGTTTTTCTGAAACCTTATTTTTTTCCTATAATTCTCATGCTTACTTTGTTCAGTCTCTGTAGAGGGGCCTTTTTGTAATGTAATTTTACTATGACAAATTCATAGACAGACTAATATCTCATGTTAACGTGATATTAACATGTCAACTTTGACATTTCTAATTCAATCTCAAGGATAATTGAATGCATGTTGATAATATCTCGTGAAACACTTGGAGTCAGGTACATTGTGGTTGCATTTTATTGCGCTTATCAAAAATCACAGACAAATTAATTCCTCATATAAGGAAGCTTGAACATGTGACCAAGTGAATTAAACGAACTAATAAATGGAGGAAAGCCAAGAGATTCATTAATGTTTGGGCTCCCTTTACTATTTTGCACATTATGCAGTCTAGCTTTGGGCAGTGAGACAAGCTCTATCGTCGCAGTTGGTTTGGCAGAACAGAACAAGAGAGTGGTTGTTTTGTTGATCTCAAAGTTTAATGTACATGTAAAAATGAATAATGGGTTAAAATTTACAAAATTTGCTATTGAGGGGGATGTGGCAGTTCATAAAACAGTCAAAACTGCAAATGCCGATTCATTTGCATATTACAGATATGACATGACACTTCCCCATGATTTTGACAGGCTCCTGACCTGCCACACCCCTCTCACAGTTTGAACCATATTTATCTAAAAGGGTAGTATAACAAATTATTAATTTTGGATTCCAGAAAAATAGCTCAAGAAATTGAGTGTTCACTGAACATACCCGGCCTGTGGTTCAAGAATGGCTGGTTTTGTGAAGCTAATATTGGTCGATCGGACCACTTGTCGCATGGATACAACATTTTAAAAGGTCCTCATGAAGGTGACAGAAAACGTGATGAACATAAACATCATGGAGTCAAAAGAGAGCACAATATTTTATTACTTTTAAAATTTAAAAAATATAGATTTTATCTCCAAGCACATTTCTATGATGAACTTATATTATTTTGTTTGTATCTGCTTCCAGAATTGAATGAAACACTCTGCTTGTATTGAAAACACAATGGGCCTACTGTACTACTGTAAATGTGTCATACTTCAGACTACTACAATATAGGTTGTAAGGCAGATGTCTGTAGTAGCCATACAATAATAATTATTCTCTATATTGAAACTCACATGTTATGTTACCATTTGGGGAAGCTTCAACCAACACAATCAGTTTCTTAGCCATACCCTTACCCTTTGCTACCTCTTCTTTCTGGAATTCCAGTCCAAATTTCACCTACGGAACTTCCCTGAAGGAATTTTCTGCAACAATACAATAACAATCAATCAAATGTCCATTTAATGTCAGTAGTTGTCACAAAGTGCTTTTACAGTTACCCAGCCTGATACCCCAAAGAACAAACAACAACAATAATTGATGGACAGTGCCTAGGAATAACTTAGGAAAATAACTAGTGAGCAACAAAACTGAGGGGTGGACAGTCCTCTTCTGGTAATTCAGATAATAAGAGTAAGTAACCTTTTGGGCCACATACATTTTTTTTCATGTTAAGATGACCTGCATATCGATTAATTAATTTAAAGACAGGGACAACCAGTTGGACTACAGCCAGTGGCAGCAGGGGCCATCAGGCAGGAAATTGATCTGCACCACAAACAGGAGGGCTTTGGACAGGGACAGCTACAAGTCATCTGGCCATGTGGTCCTGATACGTGGTCATCTTCTAAGGTTAAACAGGACACCAGGGCAGTTAGAGTGAGCATAGACTTGGATTAAAAAAACTCTCAGCATATGTTTCAGACTGACCTTTGTCTGCCAGCACAGCAAAATAGCAGCGTGAAACAAGGGGCTGAGATGGGGGACCCAGAGACACTTCGGACAGGGCCAACAAGGCACAAAAACACATTGCAACGTATATTGACAGAAATTGTATTGTTCTTCAGTTGTGTGGGCCAGCTAGACTTAATGTGCCCTTTCCTAAATAAAAGAAATAACAAAAAAATAATTGCGGTGAAAAAAGCTATGCCCAAAATGTAAAGTGAATGTTCAGTGTGCACAGAAACAAGAGGGGAAAAAATACATGGAAACATTTCAAGCTTATGCCATTATTGAAGGAATCACCCTAAAAACCCTTGAAAAGAATGTGTTATTAGTGTTAGATTCTGTCCACATTTGATCCATGAACAGAATTCATGCAACTCTCCAATAATTATAAAGTTAACAAAGTACCAGGACACATAGGAGGCAGTCAGTAGTCATAGCCAACCATTACACAGGCCATTATCCTCCAATAAGATAGGTTTATCCTACAAAAGACCTTTGTATGGTATGTTCCAACCAATGGTCAAATGACCTATCCATAGAGCCTTTGACAGTCACATGGACAACTCCTATCAGGAGGTATGGACCGGATGAATCGATAGGATGTGTGGGGACCATATGTTGTGTTAAGTTACTCATGCCCATATCCTATCAGTGGTTACAAATAAAAACAACTAGGCAATTTGATAAAAATGTTACTTACAATACAAATCTATCATTGTTGAAGTACCATTCCAGCTTGCCAAGGAATAGCTTTCTTGGAGATACCACTTAAACATTAAAGAAATCTGACAGTGACATCACTATTCGTAAGAACTGCAATCAGCTTAACAATGTGAAGATATCTCTTTAGTCAAATTCAAAGGCTGCAGGATTCAGCATTACTTCGATGCTTATGCCAGAGCCCCAGCAGCAGCATGCGCACTCAACGGGGCCAGAGCCTCACTCCTGCACCAATGAGAAACAGGCAAACCCTACAGCCAATTAGGACTCGGTGGGAGAAGATGAAGGCACTGGAGACAAGGGAGGGGAGGCTCCAGAGGGTCAGGAGAACAAGACATGTTGCCCTCACCACCGCTCGACCCCAGCCACACAGAATCCACATGATGCTGCTAAAACAATTAACGCCAGAATACATTCCATCCAAATAGCCACCAGGATGCCGCCACAGAGACGATTTCCCCTTATCTCCGTTGTTCACTTTAATAAACAGTCCTCAAGGGCCTGAAACACTCGCAATGTGTCCTTTCCCTGTGTCTCCCCATTACAATATCTCGAGAAACAAGTTTACGTTTATACGTATGCAAGTATACGTATGCAATACGTATGCAAGTTTATGCATACGCATTTGGAGAGGGTCTTCATTTCTTTTCTAATAGTTAGTGACTTTTCAATAATAACTTCTGAAGTAAAGGCCTGTTTCCATTCTGGAATGTTGCTATTAAGATCTGTCCACTGCAGAGGTAAACCATAATGCATCGTTTGGCCTGAAAGGGTCATCAGCCACCACCTCAAACCACAATGAAGGTCCTTCTTGACTCCAGGGCAAGCAAGCCTGCAGACAAGATCATCACTGACCCCATCTACATCAGATAACCTGTTGTTCTCAGAAGCGACCTCCCGCAGGCTGAGGGGTCAAGGGGCCGTTCTCGGTCAAAAACAGCTACAGTATCGGTGAAGCTATTACTGTGGGGACAGAACACAAACAGGGCACAAATGGATAGAAAAGAGGGGTGGCACGGGATCACTGGGTATTAATATTGTATGTGCTTGTGAGCACACTGATTTTGATGTATGGAATATACATTTCCCAGTTTAAAACCTAGGCTACTGCTAATAATCATATTAGCTATTATTATAATACCTTTATGTATAGCAACATGGAACACAGACTGAGACCAAGGTCTCATACAGCAGGGCCCTGTGTATACATGTTAACACATATAGTTTAGGTATAATGATTTACATTACACAAAACATTCAAAACAAAATGGTCACAGATATCACAAAACAAATAAAATATAATGTAAAAAACAAAATATATATGCGTATATTGAAGCAGAAATTAAGTTATTTTTTCCATGTGCATAGTTTTATTTAATCAAGTTCAACACACATTTTAACAGCATACCTACAGCATATTACTTTCCTAGACAGCTAACATCATTAAAGATGCAAAAATAAACAAAAGCTGTTGTACTACAACGATTTTAACTAAACAACTTGTATATGTTTTTCAAAAAATATTAACAGAAATATGAATTAATAACATCTGCTGTACCCACGGCCAAGTCTGTTCAGAAAGTGTGCTCAAACAATGAAAATGCTAGCAATTTGCCCTCATTTAGTGATGACAACATTTGCCCCATCCAAAACATTCCCATCCATTTAAAGTCAAATGTTGATTGGATGCAATTTGAAAAAGGATGCTCAAATAAATTTGAATTGTACATGCCTTCTATTAAAATCCTGATGGCCCCGCCATAGCTCAGCTGCTCACAGGCCACAAAGAATAATTCTGATTGGATGTTATTTTCCCCTTGATATTCAACAAATCAGGCATAAAGGCCCTGACAGATCTCCACTGGGTAAATCTACCTGTTAAAGGATGCAAGTGCAACCTGGCGGAAGAAGAACATTGTACAAGAGACAACGATGAACATGAAGAGCCACAGTTGAAGAGTTACAGAATATGCTGGCATCTTGAGGTCACCAGATGTTAAAATCTATAGCTAGACTCAATATCCATGCCAACAGCCTACTTGGATGTGTTGGCTGAAGAAAATGCCTTCATTGAGAGTGACAAACATAGGTAATTGGGTTGACAAATAGCATTGGTACTGGGAACGATGATCAGATTAAACGAAAATAAAGCTTCTTGGCCACACAGAAGAAATGCAGATTTGTAATTAAACGAAAATAAAGCTTCTTGGCCACACAGAAGAAATGCAGATTTGTTATAAAAAATGCAATGCAATGGGAAGCAATGGGAAGTAATATTTGTAAATTTTGATGTATTTTGTATTGCTATGATTACAACATACTGGCTTATTAATACTGTATAGAATGGATTGCTTTATATTTTGCAGTTAGTTTGTTCATTTTCTCCATTGCACTGTCACTTCAGGACTCCAGTAGTCATGAACGTTTTGTCCATCCTCTTGTGGTTATGTTAATGCAGGTGTACAATTGGTGTTGCCAGGTGTCACATTATTCAAAGAGCAAAACCTTGGTTTTATTAGTGGGGGGTACACAGCCTGGCAGAGGTCAACCCCAGAATTGTTTTGCTACTCTATGCTCAACATATTTTTGCAGTTAGATACATTCAAATCATGTGTGACTTTATATTATTAGAACAGACTAAAAATAGACCGTTTTGTTTCATTAACTGGCTGTCTGAATCTACTAGGATGTTTTCACACCAATTTGTCAGTATGAATTGTTTCAATGTTTGGAAACCTACAGTATACAAAGTTTCTGTTTTGTCTATGACAGGAATTAAATAAGAACAGGGCTGTACAGCCCTCTGGGGAATTGTGAAATTCTTTCAATTGTCTCTTATACATGGTGTCTGTCATGAACACACGGACAAGGGAAAAGGATCCAAGCGCAGAGCGCTATGTTTAATCACAATCAGAAAACAGGCAACAACAGGGCAGGCAAGGGTCGGTACACAAGTCAGTCAGAATCAGGCAGAGGCACAGAAGGACAAGAGCGAGAATGTCTGGTACACAAAGTAACTGTACTAGAATGGAATGCAAAAGAAGGCCTCAGTTGGAGAGCGAAACAATACCTCACAAGGTATTGGTATACAAACAGGACTGAACTAAATAGGAACGGCATGAGAGCAGATGAACAAAAACACAAGTGAAACTAATATGGACTGATACAGGTAATCAGGCTACGTTTAAGACAGCACAGAAACAACACAACAAAATAAAACCAAAAACACGCAGGCGAACCCAGGCCTCACGTTGACATTTCATATTTCAGTCGTTAAAATAATTCAATGTGATATTTAAATAATAATACCTATGCCATAAATATTAACTCCTTTTTGAGAATATTTGTATGTCATATACTCCCTTTTAATTCCAAATTGCATAGCATTCAATACAAAGCAACAAGATAAAGACCCTCGCCCGCAGACAGTGGAGTCGTCCCAGCTATGAATGGGAAACTGAGGCTTTCTGAACCACTGTGGCTTGTTTAGAAAAAAAACGATTAATTGTTGGAAGATTTTCAACACTGTGCACAGCAGGGGCATCTGCTGGACAACATGTAATATGACATGATTGATTTATACATCATTGTATTTGGCCCAGAGCAGTAAACATTTTTGTGGGGTTCGTGGCCACCAGCTTTTACCTCAGTCGTTATCGGTGCGTTGAAAGCAGTGGTAAGGACGAATGAATAATGAAGACTATCGAAAAGGCTAAGTTCAATAAAACAGGAATTTCTGGGGGAAGAAAGGCTGACATTTTGCGTTCAACTAAATTGTACAACCTGCAACAGGAAGGACCATGTAAACAGTTGTCTGGAATAGTACGTAGTATAAGACATGTTGATTTGGTATTTGGTCATGTGTGCAGTGTGAGGTATTGCGTTCCGGTTTGAAAATAACTTGGTCAAACAAAGCTTTTGGACAATCAATTATGTGATATAATACTAAAATCAGTTTTTGTGACATTCATATCACTTGAATAATGATTTAGTTAAGTTTTTGTCAAAATTAGGAAAACGATTAGCCATTTTAGTCAACGAAATGCACATTTTAGTCCAATCACAGTTATTGCCTTATTAACCCGTAGTAGACTAAACTTATCACCATACCAAATAAGGTTAATGGAACAAACCATAATTCTCTGCTTACGATGTTGTAGTTGCCTACAATTAGGCCTATTTATTCAATTGTTATGAGGAACATTGTGTACAGTATGGAACCATGACAAAATTAAATTACCCAGTGGAAAATGTGTATTGCACACCATTATTGTTCGAGCAGTTCAACTTCTGATGGATGGTTTGAAATGTAAGAATGAGGGGAAAACAGAAGATTCAAAAGTATTTGGTAGTTTTCAAATTAGGGTTCACCACACCTAAAGGTACACCATGGTCTTTGCCTGTGTGTACGGTGAGGGTAAAAAGGTATCTGAAACCATGCTGATTTTGCACATTTGCCTACTGACAAAGAAATGATCAGTCTATCATTTTAATGGTAGGTTTATTTGAACAGTGAGAGACAGAATAACAACAACAAAATCCTGAAAAACGCATGTCAAAAATTGTATAGAGTGATTTGCATTCTAATGAGGGAAGCATTTTATCCCCTCTCATTCAGAAAGATTTCTGGCTCCCAGGTTTCTTTTATACAGGTAACGAGCTGAGATTAGGAGCACACTCTGCTCCTAATCCCAGTTTGTTACCTGTACATAAAAAAATCTGTCATCAGAAGCAATCAATCAATCAGATTCCAAACTCTCCACCATGGCCAAGACCAAAGACCTGTCCAAGGATGTCAGGGATAAGATTGTAGACCTACACAAGGCTGGAATGGGCAACAAGATCATCGCCCAGCAGCTTGGTGAGAAGGGGACAACAGCTGGTGCGATTATTTGCAAATGGAAGAAACACAGAAGAACTGTCAATCTCCCTCGGTATGGTGCTCCATGCAAGATCTCACATCTTGGAGTGGCAATGATCATGATTAAGCCCAGAACTACACAGGGGTATCTTGTCAATGATCTCAAGGCAGCTGGGACCATAGTCAACAATTGGTAACACACTACGCCATGAAGGACTGAAATCCTGCAGCGCCCAATGTACAGGCCCGTTTGAAGTTTGCTAATGAATATCTGAATGACTCAGGAGATCTGGGTGAAAGTGCTGTAGTCAGATGAGACCAATATCAAGCTCTTTGGCATCAACTCAACTCGCCGTGTTTGGAGGAGGAGGAGGAATGCTGTCTATGACCCCAAGAACACCATCCCCGCCATCAAATATGGAGTTGGAAACGTTATGCTTTGGGGGTGTTTTTCTGCTAAGGGGAGAGGACAAGTTCACTGCATCAAAGGGATGATAGACAGGGACATGTACCATCACATTTTCAGTGAGAACCTCCTTCCCTCAGCCAGGGCATTGAAAATGGGTCATGGATGAGTATTCCAGCATGACAATGACCCAAAACAATAAAGGAGTGGCTCAAGAAGAAGCACATTAAGGTCCTGGAGTGGCCTTAATCAGTCTCTAGACCTTAATCCCATAGAAAATCTGTGGAGGGCGCGGATGGTTCGAGTTGCCAAATGTCAGCCTTGAAACCTTAATGACTTGGAGAAGATCTGCAAAGGTGAGTGGGACAAAATCCCTCCTGAGATGTGTCCAAACCTGGTGGGACATTTTCCCAATACACTTTCCAAAACCTAGCTAAGCATCACTCTTAATTAATGAATCTTGTCTATTTCTCAAATTACCTACCATTTTGGATGTCTCTCAGATAATATTTAACCAATACTCTAAATGATTCTCTTGTTTAACTCTTAAATTACTGTTCTATGACAACTATCAAATAACTAGTTCAATTTTCTTTCTTGACTTACTAATCTTTCAAATACTTCTCTCTAATTTCCATTTGCATTTGTGTCTCAAACTACTACTGACAACCCTCAAAGAGATCGGATTTCATTTACCTTTCATACACAGTTTCAAAAAAGCCATTCTGAAAATGGTACATTTTGAGCCCGGTTGGAACTCGAAGGTGATTTTGTGACATCCGAAGTTTCGAACATCATTGGTCACGTGGTGTTGTACTTTGAAACAAGCATCTGGTTCACTGCATCAAAACAGTAGAGCTCAGAAAACTGAATGGTGCTTTGAAGCTTTGCGTTCAATTGTCCTATCCCTAGTCCCAACGGGCACTGTTTTGCTTGGCTGCGCCTTACAGACTCGTAGTCAATAGTGTTCTCTGGCTTTTTCTATTTTTGTTTCAACTAGTTCTTACGTTTCAATAAGGAAACTTTGTGTATACCCCGTGCTACGGAGTCAATTATCCATTATTGGGACTTTGAGTTTCCTCATCATGTGCAAAAAAACTAGGTGACCGTTAAGACATATTTGAAACTTACGCATGAAAGGGATATTGCAGATTGTTTGCTCGGTTTTCTGTTACCCTCACTTCTTTACTGTGTACGCTCTAAAAAGGTATCTCAGTAGAACATATTTGTTTTCCCCTGCATGGGTTCACATCAGTAAAACACAATAGCTCTATATTACTGGCATGGTAATGTAGACTGCTTGCTGCTGTTTGCCTGTCTCAATGGCACAGAATTCCCTTTAAACAAGTGGAGTCTTTTAGTCCAGGGCAATAAGGCCATATGGTGGGTCACACAGTTGTTTGAAGAACAGAGAAATTCATTAATAATTATCATTAAACCCAGACAACTGTGGACGTGAAGACCAGATGAGTAACAGGCTTAATAATAGTATTATTACTAATAATTATAATATTAACAGTGAGTCTTAATTAAGATCTTTTGACTAACGTACATTTTAATGTAGAATATATTGCATATAGCTTACGCTTGAAATATTTGCTTATTATTCAATCATCAAAGGCTATAATTATTTTCTGACCACTTGCGGCATTGTAAACAACACCAAATTAAAGTAATTCATTTGTTTCGGTGAAGCCTTTATAGTAATATTGCAAAGATTATAATATTCAGTTTTACTCTGAGAACTTACTAGTAAATCAATACATTATGAGGTTTATTGAAATGTACATCATTTATAAGTGTTTAATATGACAATAAAATATATTTCTTAAAAATTATTCTGAAGATATAAAAAATATGGTCATGTGGTGTGATGAGACTGAAAATAGAGCATTTTGGTCTAAACTCCACTCGCCGTGTTTGGAGCAAGAAGGATGAGTACAATCTTTCCCTCAGTAAGAACATTGAAGATGGGTCGTGGCTGGGTCTTCCAGCATGACAACAACCCGAAACACACAGCCAGGGCAACTAAGGAGTGGCTCCGTAAGAAGCATCTCAAGGTCCTGGAGTGGCCTAGCCAGTCTCCAGACCTGAACCCAATATAACATCTTTGAAGGGAGCTGAAAGTCTGTATTGCCCAGCGAAAGCCCCGAAACCTGAAGGATCTGGAGGTCTGTATGGAGGAGTGGGCCAAAATCCCTGCTGCAGTGTGTGCAAACCTGGTTTGTGCAGGAAACGTATGATCTCTGTAAGTAGTACTTTCTGCTTTTCTGATGTATCAAATATTTATGTCATGCAATAAAATGCAAATTAATTATTTAAAAATCATACAATGTGATTTTATGGATTTTTGTTTTAGATTACGTCTCTCACAGTTGAAGCAAGCAAGTTTATTTATATGGCACAATTCATACATAGAAGCAATTCAATGTGCTTTACAGTGAAAATAGAAATAATGCAATAGAATCAAAAACACTTTACACAGAGGTTATTCCTCTGATAGCACCAGAACTTGCATTACAATTGGTAAAAAATAGCAGGATATACATATACAATAAATTAAGAAGAGAAATATAAAATACAGCATAATAATAAAACATAGAATAATAAAATAGAAATAGAATATAAAATCATAGGAAGGTATAAAAGCTGTAAGACTAAACAGTGCTGTTATAAAAACATAGGGAGCTATAAGGCTCACAGTGTGGTTAAGTTTAAGAGCTCAGTCATAGGCACGTGAAAAGAGAAGGGTTTTTAGCCTGGATTTAAAAATGGACATGATTGTTGAACGTCTAAGATCTTCTGGTAGATTATTCCAGTTGTGTACAGCATAACTGCTAAACGCAGCTTCTCCATGTTTAGTTTGGACTCTGGGCTCTATTAGCTGACCTGAGTTCATGGATCTTAGAGCCCTGCTCGGTTTATATTATTCAAAGATATCAGAAATGTATTCGGGTCCTAAACCATTCAGAGATTTATAAACTAAAATAACCACTTGAAAGTTTAGTCTGTAACTGACCGGAAGCAAATGCAAAGATTTAAGAACCGGAGTGATGTGCTCGGTCCTCTTGGTCCTGGTTAACATTCTAGCAGCTGCATTCTGAATGAGCTGCAGCTGTTTTACAGTCTTTTTAGGGAGTCTAGTTAAGAGGCCATTACAGTAGTCAACCCTACTAGAGATAAAAGCATGAATGAGCTTCTCTTGGTCATTTTGGGACACCGGGCTTTTGATTCTGGATATATTTTTCAGATGGTAGAATGCTGTTTTGGTGACCGATTTGATATGACTGTTAAATGTGAGGTCTGAGTCTCAGAACACCAAGATTACGGACTTGATCCTTGATTTTAAGGGCCTGAGAATCCAGCTCTTTACTAATACTTGTTCTTTTATTTTTGTTGCCAAACACAATAATGTCAGTTTTATCTTGGTTTAATTGTAGTCAATTTTGGTTTATCCAGGTATTTAAGTGCACTATACAGTGACACAGAGAGTCTATTGAGCTGTTGTCATATGGTTCGAGAGACATATATATTTGAGTATCATCGGCCTAGCTGTGGTAGTTAATGTTGTTGTTCTGTAGAATTTGGCCCAGACGTAGAATATAGAGATTGAACAGAAGTGGTCCGAGAACTGATCCCTGTTGAACTCCGCATGTCATAGCCACCCTATCAGATTCATGATTACCAATGGTGACAAAGTAACTCCGGCCATCTAGATAAGATCTGAACAACTCAAGGACTATACCAGAAAGTCTTACCCAATTTTCCAGCCTATCTATAAGTGTTCTATGATCTACAGTGTCAAAGGCTGCACTGAGACCTAGTAGAACTAGACCTGTTATTTTATCTGAATCAGTATTCAGCCGTATATCATTTAAAACTTTAATCAGGGGCGTTTTAGTACTGTGGTGGGGTCGGAAGCCTGACAGAAATTTGTCTAAGAGACCTCCTGAGGTCACAAAATCGGTGAGCTGATTGAATACAACCTTCTCAATGATCTTTGCGATAAAAGGGAGATTATAAACAGGTCTGTAGTTGTTCATTATAGATGCATCCAGTGATTTATTTTTTAATAGGGGCTTAATGGCAGCTGTTTTTAGAGATGTTGGGAAAATGCCTGATTGCAGGGAGCCATTAACTATTTGCTGCAGGTCCATTTTTATAGAGTTCAAAATTGTTTTTAAAAAGTATGATGGCAGTGTGTCGAGACAACATGTAGAAGCTTTAAGATTTCGAACTGTTTCTTCAAAAAAATTTTGATCAATTGTAGTAAATTGTGACATAATAACCAAGTTATGTCTTGGTGGTCGTAGTGATGGTACAGTGTCCTTGTTAGACTGTGTAGTTCTAATGGTCTGTCTAATACTTTTAATTTTTGGATTAAAGAAACACGCAAATACATTACATTTCACAGTGGACATGAGTTCTGATGCTATCTGCTTTATTGGGTTTGTAAGCTTGTCGACCATGACAAATAGAGTGCGGATATTATTGATATTTTTGTTAATAATTCCCAATAAATGTTGCTGTCTGGCTCTGCGTAACTCATTGTTAAAGCTACCAAGGCTTTGTTTATAGATGTCATAGTGAATTTGAAGTTTAGTTTTCCTCCACTTGCATTCTGCTTTCCTACATTCTCTTTTTAGGGTGCTTACCATCATGGTTTTTCTCCATGATGTTTTCTGTTTGCTCATAGTTTTCTTTACCTTTACCGGTGCAATACGGTCCATGACATTCGATATTTTGACATTAAAATTATCAAGGAGTACATCAACTAACTAATCACTTATTGTTGGAGAGATAGCTATGGCTTCCATAAACTGAGCATTGGTA